>JAHWFP010190439.1:36756-54202 GCA_023313725.1 Lithobius niger
TAATATTTTCTTATATATAATATAACGCTAGCCATACTGTTTACTTCGCGTCGACCCTTGCGTCATGCATTTTATTTTATCACCAGAGCATCACGTAATCGATGTACTGTTTATCAAGACTCAAGCTAATTGCAGTTGTTCCTGAAGATTCTTTCAATCAATTTCCTTAGAATGTGTGAAGTTCATATCTGGTAAAAGAGTTTGGTTACATCAAAAAGGTTCACTCTGCGCTGACATTGGACACTGCTCGCTCAATCTGCGATTCTTAGCTCCTTTTCCTCTACGAGTTTATTCATCTTGTTTTTTCAAGTCACGTCGTTATTATTCTTATATTTCTCTCCATGTTAATTTTAATGGATGATGAAGAATAATTTCATTTTATTACACAATTTTTAATTTTTTGATTAGCTGTCATTATCTTATTGTTTTCAAAGAATTGAAATAAACGCTTTCGTATCTCTGTGTTACGTTTACGAAGCCTATTAATGTAACCAGACGTTGTAATTATATAAATGCAACAGTCGTAATTTAGAAGCGAATTTATCCAATATTCAAATAATTTTTTCTTATCTCTTATGCAAAAGGTTTTTTTTTTAAATTTGTAGCAAAATGTACAGTTTTCCTACATCTTAAAATATTCCACATGTTCCAAAAAGCTTCAATGTATAGTTAGTACATTACTGTCGCAACATTAATTAAATTTTGACGCTTACAATCACAGTCATTACAACTTTCTACATGGAATTTGATTTTAGTTTCGTCTTGCATATGTAATGATTTAACATTCATATAATTGGACTTCTCCTTACTAACATGTCAATATTTTTGTAAATTCTTTTGTTTTTAGATTGAAACCCAGCTGCATGTTTTTCATCATCATCTAACTACTAGAAATAAAATAATTGGCGGAGCGAGCGAGCGAAGCGTAGCCTATAACGGACACCAAATTGCAAAATGTTGGTCTGTTGGTCCGTTGGTTGCACTTTTTAGTCTGAGTGGAGCTCAAACGAAAGGTCGGATTGAAATGAAATTTCGCACAACACTTTATACCCCAAAAGTATTGCTGAGCCAAAATTTAACGTAAATCGAACAATTATTACTGTACAAATTTTAACATTTTCGAATTTATATCTAACACTCACCATTGTAAATTTGGAGTCGTGAATAGTTAAGGAATTCCGACGAAGCATACACCATGCTAATGGCAGTCAAGTGAACTTTAAAAACACGGCAAATTAAATTTTGGTTGCTTCTTTCTAGCTAATAATCTTTTTCGACGTAACTCAACAAAATAATAACATTTGATGCTTGCATTTAACCACTACAGTAACAAACGCAACCATAAAAACAAAAGGATTCCATTAACGCCACACGTTAGTTTCATTTGAAAAAAGAATGCTTTGGAGATTATTCAATTTAACATGGCAACGAAAGTGGCGCCTACACTAGCGTTGGGAATCCAGAAAATGAAACCTGAAATCGTCGTATCAAGGCCAAGCGGTATTATAAAACGTTATTGATATCAGACGAAACACGAAAGCACGAAACACGAAACAATGATTTGCCCACCTCTCTCAATTCCTGGTTGCCACGGTAACGTGGACTCGAAACCAAAACCGTGTTGCATCGCATGAGGGAATAGGCTTAATTTCGAACCACTGTTGTGATCTGCTACTACCGAAAGTAAATCGTAGATAAATATTGGGCCTAAACGCTAAAAATTAGGCCTGAAACCCAAAATTACGTCTAAAATCTAACACATTTTAAGCCTAAATTGTGATGGTTATTTCTATCAGATTATATAATAGAGATCGCTGTTGCAGTCATGGAGTTAGGAAATAATATGTTACCTTGCATTGCGTGATAGAGGTGTGCCAGCTTAACATTTTCGTTGGTGGCGGTGTCAAATCTTATACCAAAGCAGTATTATGAACCTTTTGAATCTTCTGACTATTGTTAAAAAAACTATCGTACTGATGATTGTTTGGCTTGCAGTTAAACGCCTTATTACGTGCTGTTTTATTTTTACTCGCGGCGATGGCCCACGTCTTCAGTGTTGGCTGCGAAAAGAGGCTACAAATAACTAAACAAAAACTAAATGCTGGAGCAAACGAAAGCTTGTTAACGTAAATTTGACACCTAACATAGGCCTACATTAAAAAAAAAAGGCTAAAATAAGAAAAAGGCCAGCAAAGAACAGCAGTACGTCACACCAAAAGGCAAACAGCCCAACAAAGCCCATTAAGTAATGTACCCAGATTTTTAAGAATTATTAACAAATGTGGTATCGTCATTAAAATAAAAACTAAATGTAAGTTTGAAATGAAGATTCGTTCGCTCCGCCTACAATATGCCCAAAGCCTGTTTCCTAGTAACGTAACATATTAATAATAAATTTGTCTGCATGCAATGTGAATAGGTATTCCAGTTTAATGATTGATATCGTCAATTAAAAAAAATAATAATAATAGGACCAAGAACAGAAACATGTGGAACTCCACATTTATTAAAACAAACACTACTCTTTTCATAATTTATTTGAACTAAAAAAATTATATTTTTTAAGCAGTCCATGCTTATGTTTAGCCTCTTTCCTCTAATGCAAAGAACTTAGTTTTCGTTAAAATAAATACGCGTACAGTTTAACATCTGAAGTGATGAAGTTTGTTGTGCGTGATAGCAATAAGAAAAGACAACATTTCCACACTTAACGGTGCCTATTCACCGTCTACCATTATTATTTAGTTCTACGCAGCACTTGATTTAAACAAGCGAAGGAATGCGGAAAGAATTTCTTTTAAACAACAAACTAGCCACGTGCCTATTTAATTATTGAATGCAAAGTTGGTGCGTCCACGTGCAACAGGGAGCAATCGGTCAAGGTTAACGATACCACTGTCACTAGATGGCGCCCATCTAGCAGTTTAAAATCTGCCTTTTGAAACGGCCAATATATTGAAAAAATTGCCCGTTATGCCGTTAGGCTTAACTTTACCGCTTGCTATCTGGTGCACGTGGGCGCATCAACTTTACACCTAATAATTACGGAGGCACGTGGCTTGTTTCTCGTGTAAAAAGAAATTTAGATGTATGTTCCTAAGCTTGTTAAAAGTAAGTACAGAACTAGACAGCGGCTAATGGCTATAAATGCTGCAGCATATCATATGGCGGCATTCCCCTTTAACCAGCAACCCAACAATCCCCCCCCCCCCCCATATATTTTTTTACTGCACTCTTTTACAAATAGCCTATAGTGTTTGCGGCCCATCTTGAGTTCGCCCCAGAATCAACACAAATAATCGATTGTATGTTTTTGGTAGCAGAGTGCCTTGTTGATATCCCAAATAGTTATAAAAACAATGGCGGCCGTCGATTAAAACCGGCCCCTCCAGGAAGACGTCGCCGATCACAAAATACATGCAGACTCTACATACGCCGCGCACACAATACTTACCTTCTTGAAATCGACGTCCGATTTTACTGTTGCCAGCCTTTAGAATGGGAAAAAAAACGAGTACTTATGGTTTTATTTATTTTCATAATTGATAAGACACGTAAAGAGTGACGTAAACAGACAAACAGTAAGAGTGAATCTGAAGATATTCTTATCAGAAAGTCAATAAATATGAAAAGAAACGACCAGCTGTGAATGGATTATACTCTTACAAGGTGATTCATCAGACTGTGCTCAGGCTTAAGCATTTTGCCATGAGTCTTAGGGTGGAGTATAGAAACCGTTATTTGGAATGTCTCATGGGCAGGGAGTGGAAAAATTGCTCATGGGCGTCACTATCTCACGAAAAAAATTACATCACTGTGAGGTTTTGGTTTGTGGTGCCCCAACGGCCTTCAAACTTTAACATTTTATGGCAATGGGTGAAACAGCAAAAAAAAAGGTAAAAATGATGATTTCACTGTTTTAAAATCTAATTATTTAGATTATCTCATTCGATTCTCTCAGAAACTACATTTAGCATGCTGCAATTACAAATAATTTTATTTTTCTTAAAAACTTTGGGAATAATTTAGCATCGAAAATTGGCTAAAATAGCCTTTTAGGCAATATTGGCCCATAACTACTACTTATACTATTGGAAAATTGAAAATAAGCCAACAGCGAAAATCGTACACTAGAAATAACGTAGTTCAGTTAGCCACCTTTATGCACTTACGTTTCGTCGGAGTGGCATGACCCGGATTCGAACCGGCTACCCAGTTCGCCCCCAGATCACTTGCATAGTGCCTTAATTGCTATGGCCACATCCTCCACTGGCATAAAGATAACTCACTGAACCCGTTATTTATGTCACAACCGTGACCAGGGTTCCATTCGACCGAAGTTCACTCGGCCATAGAAATGGAGAAGGAAGACAAATCATACACTAACAAGGCTCAATAATTTTTTTTTACTTATACTATTGCGCAGAATTTTTTTTTTGTTAACTACGCATACCTTTCTTAGTCTCTAAGGGTTTCAAATGAGATAATGTTAAAATTAAATTTAAAACCAGTTAAATCATCATTTTTCCTTTTTTTCGTCGTTCTGCTATTGTTAAACTTGAAGGCCCTTGGGGTATCTCAAGACGTGACCCCAGAGTGATGAAATTTGTTACGTGTGTGAGTAACGCCCAAAAGCAACTTTTCCACACCCTACCAATAAGGAATTCCAAAAAAAGTTTCTACACTCCACCCTAACGTGTTTGAAGTACAGGCAATTTGATGTTTGAACAAAGGAATATGGACGTCTTTCATATATTTTTTTCAGGGACACCACGACATTTCCTGTTGAAGTACACAACGCAGAACATCGGTGAAAATTGCGAAATTGCGACGTATCATAAACATAGGACAATACAAAAAATAAATAAATTTGACATTGTTTATTCTGATCATCTGCGACTCTTAGGTAGTTTGTCTGCTTAGTTCCTTTGTTGCAGACGATTGGGGTCATACAACATGCAACATAAGGTGGTGTTTGGTCTTCTTAGGGAATTAAATAGCGTTTTTAATGGAGGGCGCCACTCTTATTCTCAGTGTGGCTGAAATGCTCGTTTCTTCGTTTTGATACCAATAGCGATAAGATCGCAACGACGATCGCGCATGCAGTGATTGTTACTTAACCAACCTTGAAACTGTTCCACTCGGCTCCAATAGCCAGAATTATTGAAGCAATATTTCGTTTGTTACTGATTGTTTTAGAGCACATCCTTTCACATTGTCGGCCACTCGCCCTTTTTCTTTGCTGCCGTACCAAGAATGAAATCGCTCGCTCTCTTGCATTGCTACCGCTTCCTCGTTATTTTGAGCCGTTTTCATTGGCTGTGTAAATGACGAATTTGCTGTGTGCATCTCATCTCATTCCCTAACTTGAGTTTGCTGTCTAACCGCAACCTATGCGTATTGTATTTATGGATCCTGGATTTATTTGTCACGAATCAATCCGACTTGTCTTTCCATCCTGTTTGTTCAACCACAATGTAAGTATTTTGGTCGATTTTGTATAGATTTTTTACTGCTCTGAAAACTTAGCCTAACCTTTTAATCGCTAACACGGAAATTAATCAGGAGCCGGTCTTGTAGCTCTAAGTCATCGGCGACTTTAACAAAGCTAAATTATTTACGCAAATGGTGCTGTTGGGGATCTAACGTTAAATAATAAATATGGTACGAGGAATTTCCATTTGAACAACAATTCGATTTTTTGTGGCTTCTAATCGACAACACTGTACTTAGTCAATTTCCAGTGCAGAAGGCCTAAGCCATAAGATTCTAAATTATTTACACAGTAATTTTGTAATTGGTGTTGTTTAGGATCGAGTGTTTAATAACAGGAGTTAAAAAAAATTGACTTTTATTTGTGTTTTATAAGTGAATAACATACATGCGTGCACAGAGGAATATGAGGGGATACATCTTTAAACACCTTAATATTTGGAGTGAATTTTTCCGTGTTCATTTATTTATCTAGATTGAAACGTAGCTGTAGTTTGTGGGGAATCGTTGTTAATTATTCAGCTTAGGTCTGCTAGCTCAAAGTTTAGCCATCAATGTCCTGAACTAATGTCTGTGTGGTCGTTGCTATAACAACAAGGTTTATGCATAGTCACCATCAGCAAGCTAATCAGACAAAGTAAGTGTATCTGGGAAAGTGCCTTGCGAGGCCTGCTGTCCATGACTGTCAAAGTTAACAACAATGGCTTGTTTCTAAGTATTTCTTTGTCCGCCATACATGGGTGAGACCATGGTTCCGAAACAAATCGACGGACGGCTGGGAGTCGAAGGTCGGTGACAAACAGGGCTGTATAGTCCAGTCGGTGGGAAGATGTGTCAGAACACAATCGTGCTGGTCGTGGTTACGTATGCAGCTGGTAGTCTCCTTATGTGAGTAATATCGTTATAGTGTGACGTGGATTAGTCCGTACAGAAACGTAGAGGAACAGGAACCAGCATGTTTTTGGTGAAATTCGTGGGGAAGTAGAGATCGTCGTTTCCCCGTCCCTTTCTTCAGTTGCATGGGGGGGGGGGGGGGGCCGAAGTAAGTGGCCACACATGGTAACAGTGATTGAACACAGGAGACAACAGGAACGTGTGTCTGTGTAGAGACTCGAGGAAAATGTCAGCCGAAAGGAAGAATTGTTTGTCGACAAGCACTACTGATTGTAAAAGATGAGAACATGGTGAGAGATCAGTTCCTCGATGCCAGGTAAAAACCGAGTCCATAATTACTGGCGAAGTAAAGGCACTACAGCAAGGCTCAGAAGCCGAGGGCCACACCTGTTGCCCAGAGCACGGCAGAATCGTGGATGAGGGGGCGGCAAAGGGAGTCAGTCCGGGAAAAACAGGAACAAAAGCGGTTGCAGTGTAAAACTGCCACACACTGTATAGGCTAGATTGAATGTAGCTGAAGCAGTCAACCAGGCGTCAAGAAAGGGACCGGTGCCGGGCAAGAAGCACGGAGTAGCAGCAGGGATACCGGGGAAACAGGGATAACTAGGAGTCGAAGATGTGAGACAGGTCAAAGGTGGCACTGTCGACTGAGTGGGATGATCGTCAGCGATGGCCGGAATGGGAGATTCTAGAGACACAGTGGGAGGTATAGTTTTTTTTACGTCTCTTCTTTTTTTTTTTGGAACAAAAAGAAAGAAATACTGGTAACAGAAAAAGGAGAACCAGTGCAGCTCCGGTGCCAGCTGGTCAGTAATTGGCTGGTGGGGACCGGGACATCATCGATGACTTTACTTTCTTGAAAGAAACTAGAGTGCGGGAGAAACTAAGAGGTTGACTTGGGCCGCGTTACAAAGGTAGTTGGTAAATACCTGGGACCAGGGAAAACAGACTGAAGACATGCATTGGTGACCGAGGCAAAAGGGATACCTAGTCCGGAGAACACAGTTGTGCGGTAACTGCGTCGGAGAAGAGGACAGCGGATACTCAAGCGGACCAAAGGTCAGGTAGGCACAGAAATAACATGGAACATGGAAAAGAGGTCAGAACACTGGAAGACGGTGGAGACACTGTCCAAGAGCGACCGCAAAAAGGCTTTGGACTGTGGGGACTGGAAAAACAACATCCCACTGATGAGGCTTGAGGGTCGCAGGAGACCGTAGAAGACAGTGGAGCACTAGCCACCGAAGACCGGAAGAATGGTAAGGTGGAAGCAGATGCTGCAGACAAGGTCACAGTCTAGGCACAGCGGCTCGCAGTAAGGCGAGGGACCAGAGACTATCGCATTGAAAAATGAAAGGACACGCCGAGAAGGCTAAATAAGGAAACTGGGAGTCGCCAGACGGAAAGTGGGTGACGAGGTCCGGGAGAATGGAGCAGCTTGGGAAAGCTGGTCTGCCCTGATCGATGTGGCGGAGCAGCTTGTGAAATGCATTAGGAACGTCGGGCTTTGATCGCGGCGACCGAGGCCTGCTGGGGGACCGGCGGAGACGTTAGTACAACAAAGCTGTGTACTCCAAAGGGTAAGGAGGTCACTTGCCGAATTTACGGAGGGGACCGTGGCGAAGGGGCACCACAAGCAGTCGCGTGGGCCGGAGGGTGCGTAAAATCCATGGTGGGACAACCGAAACTTGAAAACGGAGACCAGAGACAGTGGGAGAGTCGAGAGGACAGCCACACGACGTGGTGCCTTAGGAAGAAAGATGACGAATGCTCCGGCTTGAGTGTTTATATACTGAGGCTTGCGCTGGCTCATGCTCAAAGAAGGGGAGCTACGCGCCTGGCAGGAAAGCCAACTTTTCATCGCTTGGGATTGAGCCTCCAAAGGGAGGGAACTCTAAATAAAAGACAGGTAATTTATATTTTCATGGCATTAAAAAACCTTTTATTTGACTTCATTTACGTTCGCCGTTTTGGATTTTAAGCAAGAAATTAAAAAAAAAAACAAGTAGATGCGTCGTTCGGCGTTATTTCAGTGGTTCCTACTACATTTTCCGTTCGTGCGTTTGCTCGCCTCTGACCCTAAGATTCATTAAAGACTAGCGAGAATACAATACACTAAATTGGAAAAAAAAAGCATTCCCTAGTTCCCGTTGGCGTAGTTGCGTTTTTTTCTCCTCAGATAAGTGCATTTTGTGTTTTCAGAAGGCCAGTCTTTAATGCAGACTATTTCCATTGTTAACACTTTACATTATGGCCCTAATAGTTGCAAACTGTTTTTGGAGGCTATTTTGGGCAACCATTTTCCATTTTCACAAAACTTGAACAGGACAGTTTTCAAGGACTATGTTGATCCGAATAAACTTAATCAGTTTGTGTTCAATAAGATTGCAGATTTAGAAGT
The DNA here is from genome assembly GCA_023313725.1 of Lithobius niger. NCBI lineage: Eukaryota > Metazoa > Arthropoda > Chilopoda > Lithobiomorpha > Lithobiidae > Lithobius > Lithobius niger. Next base: position 45,545 of record JAHWFP010190439.1, read on the forward strand.
GGGAAGAGAAAAACATTTTTTGCATAATTTTGGTCCGCCATTTTGAAATTTGAGACGCAGATGTAAATATCAAGTACGTAAGTCGTTCGGCATTATTATAAAGAATTTATTCGGAATAGCTTCGTGTACTTGGATAGGTCGCTTTTTGGTGAATATGTTACTTTGTGTATTGGGTACCAGTTTGTGTTCATTCTAATTAAAATTTAGAAGATACAACTATAGTCTGTTCCACATTATACTTTCAGAAAACTGACTGTATTATTCCATGTTTCCTTCCACTAAGAGTGCAAAAACACGTAAATATCCTACTCGTAGGCTCTAACAGTAACTGTGTTAAGTCTACAAGTGTGATATCCACATGTTTTTGCACTCGTCGTGCAAGGAATCGTGTCGTCAAACAGTCAGTTTCCTGCAAACATAATGTGGAACAGACTATAGTTGTAGGCGTCATGGTATTCACACGTTAATTTACACGGAATAATAGAAAACCAAATTCAATATTTGGGTCAACGTTGACAACACACGTGAGTCGACTAAAGGTCACCATTTATTAACTTCGATTTTAATGTGTGAAAACGGAGCCAGAGCTCGGCGCGGCATCAGTAAAACACTAATGTTTCGGTACACATTTTACAAATGGTGATATCATTTTCGGAGAATGAAATCAATTAAAATATACAAATAACATCTTACATTACGGTACAGTTGGATTCCACCATGCTGGTGTCGTGAATTTAAAATGACACCAGCGTTTTCTCCATGCTCACGCTTGTTGCACGCATGTCTCTAACTGGTCATTTTAAATTTACGACACCAATGTGGTGGAATCCGACTGTACCATAATGTAAGGCGTTATTTTTATATTTTAATTGCTTTTATTCTGTGAACATGGTATCGCCATTTGTAAAGCTGGTAAAGAAATATCAGTTTTTTTTTACTGTTGCAGCTTGTGCTATAGGGCAGTGACACAACGCTGTATAATTGTATATAACTGTATGCTGGAGCCAGTTTAGATTAGGGGTTTGAATAACATCTCTGTAATGTATGGTGCAGTGGCAACCCGGACCACTGCACTGTGACTGAGGTTGGCGCTAATGACCAAGTTGTCGACGCGCCATTAAGCCTCAATTCCCCCCCCCCCCAGTAACTGGGATAGCTGCAAGGGTTACTGGAGGAAGAAAAGAAGGGCGTCTTACTGAAGACAATGCTGTTAAGAGTGGTTTTCTTAGGCCTATAATGCGTGATTTTTGTCGATTTGTTGGCAGTTGCTGACATTTATTAAGCAAGTAGAATCTTTATTTTCCAATTAGGCTACAACCTAGCAGCATAAGAGATTGGAGAAAACAACATTTTTTAAGCCTATGAAATCCGCTCTCAAAACACTGCTCTGACTAGAAGTGCCGTTGTTTAACCCTCCATTTTAATCTAGTGCCCCTTGCAGCTATCTCTCTGTAGCCAATATGACGTCACATGACGCTGTTCTATTGGCTCCGTTTTCCTTAACTTCGATATTGTTACGTACCTGACGAGGTAATAAAACGCAGAATCGAGACTTGATCAGACACGCAAGGCGGGCTGCCAACAAGGTGCACAGGAAAAAAAATAAAACCAGTATAGCGAGAACGAATAAGGAAATAACGAAACATTACGTCATACGAAACGTGCTGACCTGTGAATTCATCCTGTATTCAGGGAACATCTGTTCTCTGAAGCTGTAGGCAAAGGAGCAAACAAAGAAGCGTGAACCTGATGGGTTTTAAAAACGTCTGCGCTAGGATATAGTTAAAATATGGTTACAAGCCCTGATTAATCTAGAATGTTTTACGTCCCGTAACAGTTGAATAGTTTGTGTACGTAATAATTATGACATGAAACAAATGCGAAGAATTCAAACTTCAGTTGTAATAATACGTTTTTAAAAGTCATAAATGCCTGAAAAAATGGTTTAATGGTGGTCATTAAATACAATATTGTAGTCTTTGCGTGACATGATTAAAGACATAAATAAGCCAGTATGGCGTTTAATCGCTCAGTTATTTTTCGGAATCGTTTTCACGCAAGATAAAAAAACAAAAATAAAAAAAAACAGCGGAACTGAGAGAGGAAACGTCGTGATTTGTAATGTCATTGTGTTCATTTGCAGTTTAATTGTTGGTTTCACAGTGTTACACGTTCTGGCTTTGAAATTTGAAATACTGAAACTTGAACTTGTGTTGTTTTGGGTTTTCTTATTTTTTGAACAGTAGCTATTTTATTAATTTATTTATAAGCAGTTTATCCTGATTAAGCAATATCAATGAGCTTTTATTCAAGTAAATTTAGAAAATGAATTTTATTTGCAAATAACTTTATTTTTAAGTGTATTTTTTTTTCTTTTTTCTTTATTTTTTAATATATTTAGTAGTATTTTTTTTATCTAGTTTTAATATAAAAGTTTTTTTTATTAATTTTTTAAACATGCTTTTTAATTTTGATTTTGTGGTAAATGCTGTATTTCTTCTAAGTCTGTATTTCTTCTTCTGTATTTCTTCTTCTATTGGCTTCTGAGATAACAATAACTTTTAATTGTATATACATTGAATTTTTAAGATTATTTACAGTAAGATTACCTATTTTTTACAAACTAAACCATGCGCAATAGCTGTTTGCCGTAACCATGAGTTAGCCAATGACGAACGAGAACAACGGCTGTTTGGCCGTCTGATTGGACTAGCCCAGTCACGTGATATGCACGTCACAGCAAACAGCCATGGCGCGTGGTATAGCTCTTTGACCTTCGTGTATCATACTGATTTATTTATCTTTAAAAAAATGACCACGTCCTGCCATTCATAATTTTCATCGTGGAAACGTATTCCAGGATTCCAGGATTTCCTCACCGTGTGCGAGGTAGTAAACAAGTTGTAACTTAGGTAGGTTGACTTGGGTATCATTTATTGCTGGCGTACAATGGCGTATACGTGATGCGTATCAGGAAGGAGGGAAAAGGTGCAGTGATCGATAAGTTTCAAATTTAGAAGTAACACGACAGCAAAACACCATTACTTAATAATCAGCTCGCAACATGATTTTAAGCCAAATAACGCTATTTATTTTTCTTGCTTGTTGACGTGAGTGCTGGAACAGAAAATGAAGTCGTTACATTTTTATGTCAAAAACGTATGGTGCATAACACCTTCAATTAATAATTAGTCTACAGCCTGATTTTCATGTCAAAAGGCTTTTCTTTTCCTTTTCAGTGGAGCGTGGAAAGAGTTAAGAAAGTTCAATATACGAACTTACATTTTTAAAAGCATGAAGACTTGTATAAAGTGGCCGGTTTCTATGCCACGTTAACCTTTTAAGCGATTGGTGCTAAATGATTAATATCATTGTGCGTGTGCGTTTTGTTACACAACACGAAGGTTAAGTAATGTGAGATACGACCACTGTTAACAGAATGAAGAATTATATAAATTGCCAGGACCTACGAAACGTTAACCTTTTACGCGATTGATGTTAAATGTGTAATAGCATTGAGCTTGTGCGTTTTATAATATGGCGCGGAGGTTGAGTAATATGTATCGTGACGTGTGTATCACATGAATGGCCTAGTCCAATCAGATGGACAAACAGCCCCAGTTCTTCTTCGTCATTGGTCTGCTCTTTACGACGTCACAACACAGAAACGTCGCGCGTCGATATCCTGATAAACGTGCTGTAATATACGGAAGCATTGCTCCGATATTGTCCGCCACGGGTTCGGTAAGGTAAGGTAGGGGTAACTTTCATATATCAATGGCAAGTTCGTATCCAGCAAAACAGACGGGGGTGGTGCAGAAGGTCGCATGTTAACGTTTTGGACGTTTTTCTTTAGTAATGACAATATTCAACGGGAACTTTTCCACCCTCCCCCAATTCCGAGCCACAGACTGATTTTATTTTTCAGGATAATTTAAAAGTGAAAAATTTGTTTAAAAACCTTTTTTACCCCATTCCAAAAAAGACTAAAGGAAAAAGTTTCACGACTCAAAACAACAGTTTTTTGGTTTAGTTTTCTTTCCCCGATACAAAAAATACGCAGATATTGTTAAATTAGGGTCCTTCGGTGTTTGTTTTTCTTCAGGGAAGCATTTGTAGTTTTTTCAGAAAGCCATTTTTTCTCAGTTGGTTTTTTTCCGGTATGTACAACTGTTTCTTAGTTTCTTAAATTTGACTGTTTTTTTGTACATCAGGTCATTAACAAGCTACCTAATTTCTGAAATCATTCGTCACCATTATCACCACCCTCACCAAGAGCTACGATGATGTATGTCAGCATGCACGAAAAGATACGCTTCCGGGAGCGAAAGATTTTGAAAGAAAACCGTTTCCATCGAAGAATCCAGCGCATGACACGTACCTTGCAGCAAGAAAATACAAAAACCACCAGTTTGAACTTGCCTGGTTTGAAGTACGTCACGAATGCAAAACAGAACTTTCTTGTTCGTTTGGTTTGGGCGATGATTCTAGTGGGTTGCTTTGCGACTACTATCTATCAGTCTCAAGATAGGATACGATACTATTTTAAGTATGAGACTAGCGTTGACGTCGTAATCGAGGATGAGGAATTCATCTCTGTTCCAAGTCTAACATTCTGCTCGTTTGAAACACGTGCCCTAACTGAAGCGAGAATTAAATACTTGCCGGACACAAAGACAACTGATTCAGCAATGGTAAGTTAAGTAAATGAACGAGCGTATACGTCACTTTAACTAAGTCGTTCTAAGTTAAGTCGATTTTTACTCACGACATTTTAGGCGAGAAGTGTGCGGTGTTTGTGGTCCCCACCATTGCAGGTGGGTACCATCAGTTATTATTGCCGAATAGTCTGTTGTATACTATGAGTTTAAAGATAGTGGCACTATCACCACCACGGCTTGTATTACGACCCTGTTCGTACGCAGTGCTCACTTCCTTGGATGTACATGGCCTACTTCATGCCACTGTTATTTTCACAGGACAGAGGTGTGCACCAGCACGCAAGTTGCTCTTCTGCTGTTATGCCACTGCTGCAGCGGGAAAAGGTGAGTGTGCCGCCACAGGAAGAACCTGGGCCTTAGGCGCATGTCTGTAAGAAGCAAAAACAGCCATGGCGATTGAATTTAGATTGGCACCAGTATGGGTTTTGGAGGGCATAACTACAAGGTGCACTACATAAAAATGGAGGGAAAAACAACGGAAGAGCGGATTTCTTAGGCTTAAAATAACGTTGTTTTCTCCGACAACAAAAATCGCGCGTTTTAGGTCTAAGAAATCACTCGTAACAGCATAGGCTTCAGTATGACGCCCTTCTGTTTCTCTCTGCAGTGCCACTTGCAGCTAACCCATTAAGGCTCCAGCATAGAGTTATATACAGTAATACTACATCGTGTCACTGCTCTATTGAAAAGATTCTACTTAGCATTTTATTTATTTATTTAATTCTCCCTCCTGAAACAAGTAGCTAGAAAGTGTTTAGTTGTCCATTGTCAGGGTTTTCTTGGGCGTTCTTGGACATTCCATGACAGGAAACGTTTGAGAGACAAAATGATTTGAATTTTGCCGCTACGACGGCTACGACGGCTTTTCCTCTATACATATATTCACATAGCGAGTAAATCATGTGTTTCATTAATAACAAAATTACGCAATGTGCATTTGGTTTACATGTTAATACAACGTATCATGTACGGATCTGCACGTAGCGTCTATACGAAAACTGTAACTTTTCTAAAAGAAAAAAATCGGTCATACGTGGAGTTTCGGCTAGCTACACAATACGCACAGCGGTTTTCAAATGAAAATTTAAAGACACAAATTTGCAGCATATGCCACGCCATGTTAAAGGAAAAAAAGTCAAAGAAAAGTGCGGAATAAAAAGCTATTTCACCGCAAGTAAAATGATAGCATAACATCGACAATAAAATAAAACAAATTGAAGAAGAGAAAACAGTTCAAATTCGGGCACGGTGGGATACAATAATTCCATGGATAATTACAATTCTACAACGGAAGAATATTTACCCAGTTCTTCGGCAGAAATGTCTCACCAAAAAAGTGGAAAATAACATGCAATAATAAGGAAAATTGAGCGAATTTTCTGCAAAATATTCCCAACACCAAAATTATTATTCCTAAATCCAAAACTCACATATAGGCAAGCAAAGAATATTTGCCCTAGAAGAATACTTTTCTTGGCTGCCTTGGAGCACGAAAAGTTGAAGCACTTTCTTTTCTTTTGTTTCTATCCTGTTGTTGCTACACTCACTGCTTTTACCCTGGGGAAAATGGCTCTTTGTTGAGCATTTTCATGGCTTCCATTCGTATAAATCAACTGGTACCTATTTATTTTTTGTCCCTGCACGTAAATCAATGATATTTTACAATATGCTTACACCACAGACGACGAATATTGCGCAATACCATAACTATATAGTATAACGCCATGGCCACTTAACTATCCGGCCCGACGTACAACAATATTAGAGAGGTAGACAAAATGGCCGCCACGATTAGCCCATTTAAGGCAAGTATAATCACCTCCTGACAGGTGAGGAACCACAAAAACATCCAAATGATAAACAAAGATATAATTTTCGGCTTAAATTTATAGCCTTTGTCACTAAAAAAAAACTGATGAAAACGTAAATAAAATCTGGTTACATTGTATGACAAGTCATTGATTTCTTCGAGGTCTGTTCGGGAATATTGGCTAAGCTATTCGCATCGGTGATTTTTTTGTACGGAGAAGCCCGCCATCTATTGCCAAATAGCGGCAACTGACAAAAAAGCTTAGTAATTCAATTAATGACCCAGAAAAAAGCCTACATGTACAAGTAAATAAATTTCCATATTTCAGCCACAAACCTATTTAATTTTTTGACTGCACATATATCTACAGTAAATCGCGACATGTTCGTTTATCCAGGAAGTATTTCAAGGAAGGCTGCACTTTTGTACGGAAGGTTTCGCCCTCGGTTGACATAATGCGAGGACAAAAGAATATTTTCCTGTAATTAAAACACTTAAACTCGACTCTTTTGCCAGGCATATTGTAAAACCCACATAACGAATGCATCGAACCTTTGAAACACTTGACCCCGTTTTGCAAACACCTTGCCTTGCGACGTGGCATCCCAACGGAGCAGGTGGGTCGTTGCTTTTCGGCTACCATTTCTGCCACTTTTGAGGGGAAAAATTGGTGGTTTTTATCCGTTTTAAATTACTGTTTTATGCTCTTAATGTATGATGACTTAGTGGCTTTTGCCATGCTTTAATTTAATTGCTAACCTGAAGACGAAAATTGAAAATTTTCGAAACGTTATTTGTGTATGTTGATGTAGCACTGCTTGGTTTGCCTTCACATAATCAGCAGCGCGTTCGGCGGCCATATTGTCCAACACAGTGTCGTATGCTATCTTTCATCCAAGATCCGGCCGATACTGAGCCCTGGTAAGGTTAGGGCAAAGCTGTAACTTAGTCTTCATAAGCATCAGTGTTGGCAGTGGTGTGCCTTCGGGCACTTTCGTTACAGCCGTCATGGTTGAGCTACGTAGATTTGAACCGTTTTATCCAGTTTGATCAGAGCCATGCCACCAGTGCATCGTGATGTTAGCCTGATGCAAGTCGAAGCTAGCAGTAGCCAATCGCAACCCTAATTTTGGCGACAGTCAGTGAACTAAGTTGTAACGAGCTGGCTTTAGGCGTTGTTAACTAAAGCCACTGTTACTATTTTAGCTGTCTAAATACTAATTCGGAATGCGCCTGCAGAAGGGTTAATATGCGTGAATCAATGTGATGTGATCATTGGCGGCGAGTAATTGCGTGGTGTAATGATGACGCACGCGCTGCCTCGCAATCGAGGAATTCCCCTGGTCCGACCGTGGCGGGTGTTTAATACGGTATTAGCATACCATGGCTACCCCCACGGTGGACATAGGGAGGCCCCAGCCAGTATGTTGCTGAATAGTATAAAACCTTGTGGAGAGCGTCATTCGGGAGCAGACTACGAAAGAATTCTGGAGGAGAATACCACATCTACTCGTAGGAACGCTTGATAGAATTACTGTCAGTTTACTGACTTATGGTTATTGGAAGGTGAGGAAGGATGTTATTACGATTTTTATGCGGCGTTCCTTCGGTTACGCCTTCCTAAATGATGACGGAATGTCACCAGTATCTCCCCTAAATCAGGCGAACTAACTGGAAATTAGATCTCAAGTGTTTATTGACAATGACTATAGTGTCTGTCTTCATTTGATTTATTACCCGTCATAACGTGCTAATGAAGCGGCATATTATAAAAACAGCTATCAGTTTCATTTTAGATTTTTTTTTTTAAATTGTCACCTGAACGTGTGAAATGCTGCTACTTTTGCCCCATTCGAACACAGGTAGAAATCTACGCAGTTCGCGACATGGTTTCGCGGCAATTAACGACTCCTCCCATTAAAACTAGTTCTCCTATTTTTCTAGGCGATATTTCAAAATCTGATGAAAATTCCGACACTAAACATTTCTTACCTCTGGGAATTATCCAGTATGGAAGATGACATAATAAGCATTACCCTAATGCCGGTAAGTTGTATTGAATACTCGATATCTGTTATGAAAGTTAACACCATCGCCTGATATCTGTGAGCGATTTCTTTTTTTTTT
>JAHWFP010190441.1:0-10106 GCA_023313725.1 Lithobius niger
TCCGTGTACCCTCGGTCTAAGATTTCTAGCTTATTTTCTTTCATGTTATCATCCCGCACTGAAACGTAAGCAGTCTTTTACTTCATTGTGTGACGTTCTGCTTAACTATGCACCTAACTTTTTCAAATTCGAATCACACGAAATGTAGATGATCAAGTAAGTAAAAAAAAAAAACTCCTGTCAAGAAGAAGTATTTTATGTCAGTATTTAAGAGATTTTTTTTCACCACCCTCAAAAATAAAACCATACATTCAAGTTTGGTAATCGTTGCCTAACATTTTTGTGCAGCAAAATTAATCGCAACCTTGGATTTCTGGTGGCAAATGTACCCTTTCACTGCAAGGGTCAGAGGAATCACAAGGGTGACCGTTAAAAAAATTTTTTTTTCCGCATTGGAGCACAACAATATTTGATCATACCTTCGTATCATTCGTGTGATCCACGCCCTGAATCTTCTAATGCGATCGAAGGCTTCAGTGATTTCATCGTCACCTGGGATATCAGACATATCGCATGACGCGAAGGAACTGATGAGCAGAACGAGGAATAAATTCAGAAACTGGAAAAAAAATCAAGAAAGAATTAATGTGATCCCTCCAAACAAAAAACGTGAAAACTCGTAAGGTTGATGAATGGGTTGAATATGTCCATTAGTACGGTCTGAAACCATTAACTGAAAGGCGGGCTGCTTGTACTTTCAGGAATAGTTTTAAGTCTTAAGTATTTTAGTGGTACGCCAATCTGTGAATAATGACTAATGTCTAAGTAACGACGTCTGATTAATTTGATATTTGAGTCAAAATCTATGAAACCCTTATTTGAGTCAAATTTATCATTAAAGACGGGAGAGAGAAAGGCTCACAAGAAAAAACTAAATACAGATGCAAACCCATGTACGTTGCCTTTTGGACTTATATGTCAGATTTCCTGTGCGGGAAATCGAACCCTGGCCCTTCGAAGCCAAAGGCCGAGGTCTTACCGCTGAGCCATACTGACACGGCCAAAAGGAAACGTCCATAGGCAGCATTAACACGTGCATATATACATATAAACATGGAGGATGGCGCGGCAAATAAGCGTCCCTCCAGTGGCGAGTGGATAGTGTATGTTTTTATGTATATATGCACGTGTTAAATGCTGCCTATGGACGTTTCCTTTTGCTGTGTCAGTATGGCTCAGCGGTAAGACCTCGGCCTTTGGCTTCAAAGGTCCTGGGTTCGATTTCCCGCTCAGGCAGTCTGACATATAAGTCCAAAAGGCAACGTAAATGGGTTTGCATCTGTATTTAATTGAGTCAAAATCTGTGAAACCCCTTATTTGAGTCGAAATCTGTGAAACTTCTTAAATGAGTGAAAATGTACAAAACCCCTTGAATCAAAATCTATGAAACCCTTTATTTGAGTCAAAATCTATGAAACCCTTTTATTTGAGTCAAAATCTATGAAATCCCTTATTTGAGTCAAAATCTACGCAATCCCCTTTTGGAGTCAAAATCTATGAACCCCCTTATTTGAATCAAACCTACGAAATACCTTATTTGAGTTGAAGTCTATGAAACCCCCTATTTCAGTCAAAATCTATGTAACTCCTTATTTGAGTCAAAATCTGTGGAAAATTTGAAATTAATCGGACACTTGGTTCAAAAGTCATCGTGGAGACAGACAGATAAGACTCGAGCACAGAATGAAAAGTTCCTTTACTTTGCTTCGCATTTCACGTCACGATAAAAGAACGAATGCTGTGACCAGGTAGATGTTACAAATTCGATGCATTTTGTACTGGAACACAGCTGGGTCTTTGACTTTCTTATCCCATTCCTCACAGTGTTTGTCACCACAACATGCTTTACTGACATCTTGCACCATGGGGATCGCTTTCAACTTAATGGGCGAAACCTTTTCGACCATTCTAAAATATTTCAGTGACGTGCAGTGCCAAGTCGATTCTCATCCTGTTCATTCGTCTTTTTAGTTATCTGCCCGTGGGGTATGTCCTAACTAAACCACGGGCTGGACCTAAAGAGCCACACAACATACAAAATTAAATAAAACAAAACGGACCGCGTGCTCCATCTTCATCAGCTCCTGGTACCCTTGTGATTAAAACGCCACTTACCGTTAAAACTCGCCTTTTTTTTTACTGCGTTCTCCAGCAAGCATCGAATTTAGGCGTATTTTAAAATGTAGTTATTTTATGAGAACAATATTGACAGGAAAAATGCTGACATCGATTTTTTCCACACTTAAAAAAAAATTATTCCATTTGAGCCTTAAGTCAGCCGAAGCAATTTAATGCTCGTGTGGCTGAACCGGCTCAAATTTTTGAACATTACCAGACTTTTTGAGAAGAAGAAATATCTGGTATAGGGAAGAGCCAACCCGGGGATTCGATCCGGGTGACCTCCCATCATAGGGGCCAAAAGATTGCCCAGAATTGGCCAGAATAGTTTCCACAGCCGCTGAAGGAGCATGGTAGCCACTAAAGAGCTTGTTTATCCGTTGGTATCTTAAGCTGGTGGATGATCAATTAATAGAAATGCAAGGCCCGCTGTGAAGCACAGATAGAAAGGGACCACCGAGTTGGAATAGGGGACGGGGACAACGGAGGCGATGGTGAATTGGAGTAAGGAAAGAGAGGAGTTCAGGGGAGTGGGGGGAGGGCAAAGCAGGGATTAGGTACCAAAAGCAAAAGCCTCAATCCCCCCCCCCCCCCCCTCGCTCCAAAAATAGAGAGAGATATAAAGTAGGTGAGGTAGAGTTTGATTAGCAGAGACGACAAACGGTTCATACTATGTACCCGGGTTGGCTGGTTTTTGGCACGGTTTTGCCCCTTCGGCCAGAAATATGGGAAAAATCTACTTGATTTGAAACAAAAAAAAAAGTATGCCTTACAATAGTCAAATATTGGTAAAATTATAAAAGCTCCCCTTGAAAAACGTCACGTCACATCGTTTACTTTTAAAATTAGTATTCACTTTTTATTTCCCTTTCATACGGAATAATATAAATTCTTCTCAGAGTATCTATGAAAATTTATGCAACTGACTGTCGAAAATTTGCATAGATATTGTGAGAAGAATATCTAATACTATGAAAATAAGCGCGCATGAAGCGGCTTGCTCAGGATTTTCCCGGTAATAACCGGAAAAAAAACCCCGGTAAAAACCATGTTTTTGCCACTGCCCCGGCAAAAGCTGTTTTTGCCGATAAAAACCCATACCAATCCTGCTTTGTACGTATAGGCGGAAGATGGTCAGTCCGTCTTCCGTCTTTCTTTCTGAAGATTTCGAAGAACTCGAGGTTTAGTTTTGCTCTGCCATTTTTTTCTCCTTTTTTTTTACAGTCTAGGACGGGGTGCGCCTTCCAAATTTGGTTTGTGTTCTGCTTTTCAACATGCTGTGCAAAAGAATCGCTTTCGAGGTGCACATGAACGTCGGGTTATTGGCCTGCACACAAATACGGCATTAAGCGATACGGTCAAAAGAAGTCCAGACACCAAGTTTTCATCACCGCAGCACAGGAGTAGCTAGATAGCATACAGGGAAGTTTTACCAGTAAAAAATTTTCACAACCTTATAGGTGACACTCCCGAACTGCTTCATGCACACTTAGGAATTGGCAGCCATTTTTATAATTTTTGGGCCTGGTCACACGAATCTGTAAAAAAATACAAGAGTTTAACCCAGTACGGATCCAGTATGGAGTCAAATGGTGGTAGGAATCCTTGTTTCTTTCTAAAAAATTAACCTGACCAGAAATTATAAATGCGGCTGAAAATTAACAAAGTACTTATATGAAGTGATGCAGAAGTCTCACGCTGCAAAAATATTTAATAGACCATGGGAACATTTTGGTGTTTTGATTCGGGTTGATATGGCGCAATCGCAGCACTTGAGTGGGAGGGGAGATTTCCTAAAAATTTAAACCAGTCTACGAAGTTTGTGACCGAGTCCAGCGGGACCTTTTTAAAAATGTGGTAACTAGGGTGCAGGAGATGAAAATGTGACCCCTCTCCCCTTCGAGACCCTGAAAAAAATCTTGGCCCCCCCCCAACTCAAGTTCCAAAATACTGTAAACCCCCCACCCCCCAAAAAAAATACGCTTTTCGTATATCTAATGAGACTGTCTGCAGATGATTCTTGTAGCCAAGATTAGTGTTATAGCCACATTAAATAAGTACCTCTCCACACCGACAGTTACCATTAGTTGTAAGGAAAAGCGTCTAATTTTTAACGATAAGACATGTTGCGTTAAAAATGTTCTATAAAATGTTCCTTACACCCATCTCTTGTCGACATTCATACAATAAGTATGATGAACACACTGTATGCTTGTATATCCGCATCCATAACATAGTCAGCACCTGAAAGAAGAGGCCAAGAAACCAGGTGCCAAGTTTTTCTACAAAGTCCGGTATAAAAACTATACTTGCAGTAATAGTAGTAATAGCTTCAAAACCTTTTAAATACTTACATCATGGGGGTCTGGGGGGCAAAGCTAAGGCGTTTTTAGAAATTTTGTCTGCCTAAAGTGCCATTTTTGAGGTCGAAAAATGACTTTTTCTTCCAGTACGTTTTCAACCCCCCCCCTCTTGACGGGACTTGGGAAATATATGACTCCCCCCCCCTCGAGAGGGTCTAAAAATGTCATGACCCCCACAATTTCCTACCCCCCCCCCCCCCCGGCGATAAATAATGACCGGTCCCTAAGATTGGTCCCTGTCAAGACCAGTGGTTTGTTAGTTTTTTCCCTAAAGAAGGATTATAGAATGATGAAGCCTGATTCGTCAGTGGACTGCAACTCGAGTTTGTGAAGCATTTCTTTAAAACAAATGGTGACGTTCTGTAGCATTTGCTGCTGGTACATGACATTAATATCAATTTGTTTTTGCAGGGTTACATTTGAAAATTTATTTGTAGTGCCTCACGACTTAAAAGCAGGTATACAGGGAGAAAAAAAATAAATGCTGTACGCCGCCAGTAAAAAATTCTTGGAAAAGGTCGTTTCTCCCTGCCTGGCGATTCAGCATCTCTTTTGACCGTGCTGAACGAATTCATTACCGTAAATAAGTAAGTACTCATTTCCGCAGTTCCAAGCCAGCCTTCTGCAAACCACTCAATCGACGAGCCACTTACCACTAAATTAGCGAGGAAGACAATGGCAAGAAAGAAGGGCACGCAGATCCACTCCGACACAAGCATACAGTCCCACATTGTCTGAATCCACTGTCCGCACAACACACGGAACACAACCATGAAAGAATGCATGAGGTCGGTGAAGTTCCAACGAGGCACTTGACCACTGGGGAATCGGTCCTTGTGCGCTTCGTAGTCCTCGCCAAACAACTCCATGCCCATCACAGTAAAGATGAAGACGATGATGCACAGCACAAAGGTGAGATCGGCCAGAGCCGCCATGCTCCTCACCATGATGATGATCAGCAAATCCAGAGTTGCCCACGATCGGGCCATTTTGAAGACTCGCAGCTGTCAAAAACAAAGAGAAAACATCAAACAATGCGTGACTATACCATGCGCCATGGCTGTTTGCTGTGACGTGTATATCACGTGACTGGGCTAGTCCAATCAGACGGCCAAACAGCCGTTGTTTTCGGTCGTCTCTGGCTAACTCATGGTGACGTCACGGCAAACAGCCATTGCGCATGGTTTATACATGCTCACACCAAAAAAAAACCCTTAAATTGATTACCAGTACAAAGAACGGATAATTGAAGCTAATGCTAATTGATAAATCCTGCCATCAAGGTATTCTCAACTGAGATTACAAAGATTTGAGATGTAAAAATAAAAAAAAAACGGTTCACGATCTACAAACCCGACTGGTGATCGAACGTTAAATAAATAAAATTATTAAAAGTGTACGAGCCTGCCACGGCTCTGCACTTGAAAAGATAAATTACAATTAAAATAAAAAATAATAAATTTTACAATATTTGTTTATGCTACGTTATGTTCATTTTATAACTTTTTTCTTATATTCGCTCTTTCAAGGTGTATCTCTATATCGCCTTTTCATTAGCTTTAAGACTAATGCATAGAGATAGAACAAATGGAGGAAGAGGGCGTAGTCTCTCTGTCTACCCCATTCTATATTATGATCGTTCCTTGCGATCGGAGTTTACGTCTTTTTATTCCGACAAGATTTAGGCCAACAGATAGCCTAAGCCACTTTGTCAGTTGCTGTACTGTTTAGTCCACGCGGAACGAAAGCGTACTGCTGTATCCAACCATTATACACGTAAATATAATTAAAGCCGGAGCCAAAAGCTAAAACTTTTAATGCCCAAACAAAGGATGAATACTGCAAAGCTACATACTCGAATATTCTTGGCTAAATTTTCTCATTGTTCTTCAGTCACGTCGTCTACTTTCCGTTCATCACCCTACTGACGATACATATAACATTTGTCAAGATTTTAGGCACTTTTCCAGGCATGGAATTTCATTATTACTTTCCAGAATATTTCCTGGTTTTCAAGGACTCGCACGAACCCTGAATAACCAGTAGCGCTGTGCTGAGCCCACTAAAACGATTAGTTTTTTTTTTTTTTTTATATTTTCCAGCGATGTCGTTTAGCCGATTGAATGCACTAGCTGATGCATCGTGTGCAAAAGTAAAAATAGTAAAAACATTTAAGTATACAGCAGTACGGTTTCACGTGGACTAAACAGTACGGGAACACTTCAGTATCTAAAACCTTACAGGAAAGTTTATTGGCGTTTCTTTGCTGTTTGGACTTCGGATCAGTTAAACCTTACCTTAAGCATCAAAGGAGTTAGCTTTTGTCTTCTAATGCTTATTGCATGTGAACTCAAACGGTGCACGGAACGTGGCTTTTTCTCGAGGTTTCCATGGCTCGTTATGTATGGATCAGCCACAACACGATTTAAATTATTACGTGTGAATTTGGTATGTCTTTGATGTGTCCCCTCATACATTGTCTGAGGGTCTGTTAATATTTTTCTCTAATATGTAAGGGGTTATTTATTGCTCTGTGATGTTTCTCTGAACTAAGCCACACAAAATTAATACTTCTGGGATCTTTGGTATCCTATCTTGCATACTACAATAATTGTCTACAACTTGTTGACTTACCAGTCGAAAGGAACGCAGAACGGGTAATCCTGACAAATCATCAAAAATTAAATCTGTTAGACTGAGGGCTGCAACAAAGAATTCGAAAATATTCCATGGATCTATAAAATAATTTTTTGGACTAATGGCTATGAGCTTCATAACAACTTCTGCAGCAAATGTCACAGCAAAAAACTGGAAAAATGAAAAGAAAGAAAAAAACAGTTATTACATTTTCACTTATCAACGTGACACATGTATTTAACGAATGCGACTGATGTTACAGAAAAAAATATTAAGACACACTTTAAAAATTATACATTAAAGGGGTGACAAAGAGTTTTATTCCCACATGCTGGCTACGATAAAATCGTGAATTTTTGAAGCATGTGTTATAAGAATAAAAATATGCGCATTAATTAGAACAATAAAAACCTATAAAATACTTTTACAGTCATCAGCTGTATTTTTCCCCCATTCTTCTGATAAAAGCGCGTATTTTTATCCTTATAACATTTGCGCTAATAATTCTGGGTTGTATCACAGCCAGAATGTAGCCATAAAAGTAGTCAATACGTTAATCGAAAATTTTTAAAGTTTTTCACCCAGAATTATTCCACAAACCAAGAAATACTGCAAAAGGCAAGATAAATAGTGAAAAAGTTGATGTAAAAAGCCAAACCAGGTAATGGGCAGTAAAAAATCCCACATTAAAGCGTGCCTTTTGACAGTATTGCGTTAAAATTCTTGTTGTTGTAACGAGGTCAGTCTTTAATGCAGCCTGTCTTCTATAGTAATCCTTTATCCTTTTTTATAGTCTTTAACGTAGTTTCTTCCAGAATGACCAGATTTTAAAATGAAGAAACGCTACCAGCATACCCAAAAAATGCTACATCGCATTATTTAAGCAATCAAAAAATGCTGCTTTTTAAAATAAATTAACATCAAAAAATAAGTTAAAAAAAACAACAACCTAGAAGTAAAACCAGTTAGAAGCTGAGCCTATACAGTAAACGCCGCAATAGAACACGCCAAAAAAGGGGGACTAAATTTACCATAGACGTAGAATGAGGAGTAGCTTCGGTAGGTGCTGCCATCTCAACACCAAGAGGCAAAGTTGCAAACTAACTCACGAGTTTTCAAAGTATGCCAACTGAAGGCACGACTTACCTTAGCTATATTTGTGTCGCGTTTTTGCGTAGCATTGTGAAGGCAAGGCTGTTTCTACCTTTACTGTAGAAGACTGTTAGAGGGTGCAAATTTTAGCCGTTCGCCATTAAGGCATATAATGATAATGTTTGATTACTATGTAAAAGAATTGCTACCAAACATGCCAGTTAATAATGCCTCCTTTTGCGGAAATGTTTCCTGTATTGCTACCGCACAACTTTAGGGACAAAAAGTGCTACATCTGGTCACACTGGTTCTTCTGAATTAATCCTTTAGTCTTTAATGTAGTGTTTACTGCGTAACCCATTTTTCTTTAATGTAGACCGTCTTTTACATTAACCCGTTAGTTTTTAACGTAGACTTTCTTCATCATTAACAATTATGTTATGATTTAGTGTTTACGGGTTAAGAGTTAAAATGTACCTCTATTTTCCAAAACTTTGCTTTTATTCTATATCTATTTATTATTTAACCAACCCACATACAACATTTCTTTATTAACAGTGAGCCTTTATTTATTGGCGAAGCAAAGTGTAGCTTACAACGAATCCCAAATTGCAAAATGTTGGATGGTTTATTTTGTTGGTTGCACTTTTGTGTAGTAGTCTGTCTGGAGCCCAAACCAAAATGAAACTTAAATTGACATGAAATTTGGTATGTAACGCGAAAACCCGCAAAGTATTGTGAGCTGGAATTGCCTTAAATCGATAAATTGTTATAGAATTAATGTTTTTTTTTAATTCATTGCTTTAACACTCACCACTGTAAGTTTGGAGTCCTCAGTGGTCAAGAAATTCTGACTAAGCATACACTGCGCTGATGGTTAACGGGTAAACTTTTAAAAACCGAAAGAATTAAAATATCATGCTTCCTTACACTTAACAATTTACCGAACTATAATCGTGCACAAAAATAAAATTTGATCATTGTATTTTAACCACTAGGTGGGACAAAGATCACAAAACCCAAAGGATTTCCATTAATTACGGACTCGCTCTGTCTGAGAGAAGATTTTTAAAGAATTTTCCTCCACCATGACGCCTGAATGTGAGGTTTACACTAGATGCGATCTAAAATTTGACACCTCAAATCAATGCAGTGCGACGAAGCTGTTAATACAAAACAAAAATATACAGTAGATAAAACGTTCATACCACTATATGAACTGCTAACATTACGTCGTGTAATAAACTTTCTAATATTTCTGTGATTCCCCTTTACCATAGCAATTCGAACTCTCAACACCACAATGCTTCAACATGATAATCTCGAACAACGTTACTGCTACGTATTGTGCAATGATTTGGACGGCGCCCAACAATAAGGGTTATCAGCTGCAGCAGCAATAAAACTGGACTGCATGTGGAATTAGAGAGCAGGTCAAGGGAAATCCTGAAAGCCTTCAGATTAATTAGTTGCTTTCCTCGAAAGGTTTTGAGCTACAATTGGAGTAGTACATCAACTGTCATGGTTGCTATAATGTAGACTGCCAATCTTAACAGGAGATTGTTGCAATTCTGTATCGTTGCGGGGAATCTTAATAGCACCACTCAAAACTTCAACCATCTAGGTAGCAACTCGCACAGTATAATTCTTGATATGGCAAGGTGGCTCGGGTGGGAGGTAAAGTAGTAACGACTGGCTTGAGTGTATTCTAACTGAATGCCCACCAAATGCTACGGACGTCATTTTCATCAGTGGGTTAAGTTACCTGGCAGTTGTCGACGCGCCATTTAGCCCCTTACCCCCCCCCCCCCCCCCGGCAATTTCTTTCCGCGTTTGCAACGAATGACGGTTCAATGTAAGCACTTGCATAAACTCATTTAACAGTAGGGGTCGGAC
>JAHWFP010190442.1:3648-13838 GCA_023313725.1 Lithobius niger
TCCCCATCTTCGTTTAAAGCTAAATTTTCTCCCCATCTTCGTTTAAAATATGAAAAGACGAAAAATGCGACACATGCAAACCAAAAGTGTTTACCAAAAATGGCCCCTATTTACAGATCCGGGAGAGTCCAGTCAATACAGTCCTTCAGGAGAAAATTCAGGAATGGTCAACCAATTTCTTTCTGTAATACTATAGTGTACCTACATGAAGTAAGCTTCGGAAAAGTAACTTTTTACGAATTTAATCCAGTGTTGGATACCACAGTGAGCAGAAATTTGGCACGTCGTTCGGAGGTAGGATCGCTGTGTTCTCACGATCCCTCTTCCTCCCCTTAACCCCCCCCCCCCAAAAAAATTCCTATGGCCTATTGGTGACCAAAATGTCCCTGTACCCCAAGGTCCCTATAAGCAGTGACAGGTCCCGAAATTGATGGCAAAAAGGTCCCCTACGATCCCGACATTGAAGCCGTGTCCCACAAAGAAATGAAATTGGAGTATCTTGCTTTGAAAATAAGGCAGCTTTTTTTTTTCCAATAACACTTTAGTTGAATGGAATCAAACTGTAGTGAGAAGATTATAAATAAACATCCGTCGTTGTAGCATCCTGTTACTTTACTGAAACCCAGTGTGAGGCCATCTAGACGTAACGTGACATTTTTCGTCTTGGCCGTATACACTTGGCTGCACTGAAGCCCCGGAATGTGCGACGGATGTTTGCTTATAAAGTGATTAAACATTTCACCATTTCTTTTTCACCTTAGGATGAAAGTATACGATAGGCCGACCTCCTTTGATTTTCATCCTTAGTATGCTGTCTATTCAGGGTTTTCACTATGTTACGACTGTTTTACTGCTAGTTTATACTTTGTTTTTTTCTCCACTTGTTTGTACATTCGTAACTTGGCTGTTCGATTTTTTTTTTTTTTTAGCTTTTATTTGTTTTGAGGATGTTTTACTGATTTTACCATTGCTTGATAACACGTCGGTCTGGGAGTCGAAAAGTTGCGTGATTTACCTCTTTCCACTTTTTTCTTCTTTTTTATTATCTGAATAAAGTGCCGGGTTGTAGGTGCATACAATTGTTGGAAAACAATCAGGTGCATACGTGATTCGAACTTTAGTCCGAGTTAAACCTTACTGCTATAGAGCAGCGCCAAGTGACGTCATATTGGCTACAAGAGCGATACCTGCAAGGGGCACTAGACTGAAATGGTGGGTTAAACAACGGCACTTCTAGTCAAGCCAGTGCTTTGAGAGGGGATTTCGTAGACTTAAAAAAAAACCGTTGTTTTCTCCAATCCCTTATGCTGCTTAGGTTGTAATTGGAAAATAAAGATCCCACTTGCTTAAAAATGTCAGCAACTGCCAACAAATCGACAAAAATCGCGCGTTTTAGGCCTAAGAAATCCAGTCTAATAGCATTGGCTTCAGTAAGATGCTCTTCTTTCCCCCCATCAGTGCACCTTGCAGCTAACCCAGTTACTGGCTCCGCCATAGAGTTATATACAATAACACTACGTCGTGTCACCGCCCTATATCCAACCATTACACACGTAAAAACAATTAAAGCTAGAGCCCAAATGTCAAAACTTTTCATGCCCAAACAAACGAACACACTCGACTGCTTTCTTGGCTAATTTTTTCAGTGGCTTTAGGTCACGTCGTCGACTTTCCGTTCATCGCCCTATTGATGATGATATCCTTTTTTCAAGAACTTTTACAGGCATGGAATTTCATTATTTCTTTCAAGGATATTTCCAGGTTTTCAAGGACTCGCATGAACCATGAATTACCTGTCGAGTTATGCTGAGCACATAGACGATTATAATTTTTAAACAGTTTCCAGTGATGTCGTTCAGCCAAGTAGAATGCACCAATTCATTATCTGATATACCGTGTGCAAAAGTAAAAATGGTAAAAAAAACAATTGAATACATCAGTAAGGTTTCACTTAGACTAAACAGCACAGTAACACTGCAGTATCTTAAACCTTACAGGAAAGTTTATTTGTGTCCCATTGCTGTTTTGATTTCGGTCCAGTTAAAACCTTACCTTAAGGATCAAACGAGCTTGTTTTTGTTTTCTAATAAGTTTAATGTTTGTGGCATACGTAAAAGATCTTTCTGTTAAAAGGGAAGGAGGGAAACAAGCTAAAGATCGAAAATCGTAGCACACTAAGCCGCCTTCATGCACTTATGTTTCGTCTGAGTATCGTGACCCGGATTCGAACTGGCCACCCAATCCGTCCCCTGATCACTGACATAGCGCCTTTATCAATATGTCCTCTCCTCCACTGGCAGAAAGATGACTCAGTCACCTCATTATTAAGGTCACAGCACTGACTACAGGGCTCCATTCGATAGCCAATGTTTGCGTCCATAGGCAACTTGAAGAATAATACAAATAAATATAATTTAAGTGCAGAAAGGTGGCATACTGCATTGCGTTACGTTTGGCTTGTTTATTTTATTTTTTTTGTCTTTCCTTATTATTTAAAACGATTTGTGTGTATTTATTTATTTATTTAACACTTCTCTTGATTTCGCACAAAACGGTATTTTTTAGAACTAACGTTTGTCATATTGTACATAGGGGATATTTGCGAGAACTTATATCAGTCACCATAATTTATTAAAACTGGAGATGCGTGAGTTGAAATTTAGGGAATTAAAAAAAAGGTCATTGTCTCGATTAGGGGCATCACGCCAAATCACTTAATTTTTCCACTACTCTTCTTCCTCACACCATTTGCATTACAAAACCCGGGAAAATGTGAAAATTTTTTTTGAAAACTTCTAAAAAAAAATTATTGATAAGGCGTTAAATGCTAGTCAAGACACGCTTAAAACTACAGCTGTGGCAGCCTTATTGCGAGGTTTTTGATTCGGGAAGAAGGCTTGCCGGAAAATCCGATTTGCATCAAAACAGGTTTAGGTGGACAAATGTTCGGTTGCGGTTTCTGACGTTATACGTTTAGCTGCAGCGAGCGCGGCAGCACGAACGAGGCACGTAATTTGGAAAAAAAATATTGTTTTCGACTTTTACGTCTTTTTAACCCAATTTGGTGTGATTAATTCAGAGAAAAGAAACATTTCCGTAAACTTTTAGTGAGGTGCACATCGGGTTTTCTGGCAACCCTAGCTTCCCTCACAATATGACTCACCACTGCGCTTTAGGACGTCTCTGACTAGCATTTTCGTCATTTGAAATATTTTTCAGAAATTTACACCCATTTTCCCCGGGGTTTATGTAGCGAAATGGTGTTAGGATGAAGAGTAGCGTCGGTTAGTACAAAAAATATGGGATTTGGCGTGCGGTGCCCCTAATCTAGATATTTCAAAAAAAAATATCCTTAAGGGCAATCCTTACTGCCAACTGTTTTTTTCGCAGAGGATAACGGAATAATCTTTTTCGTATAAATCTTATGGCTACTGTTGAAATACATTAAATCAGCATAGGATTTTGGTAGCCCAATAAAGCATTAAGAAACTAAATATGCTGTAAATATAAGTAACAAACAAAGAAACCAATGGAGCTGTTCTGTGTTCCTTGTCTCTTCACAATATTGACTCCGTTGTGTTACTTTTTTTTTACCCGAATAAGGGCTCGTTTATGCCACCACTCGCTCTTGCATTCTCGCAGCTAGAAGCTAGAAATCACCTCAAATTCCAACATGGCGGCGGTTTTATGTCTGCCGCTTCGCAACGAAAACAGCAAATAACGTTAGTTCAGAAGCGTTAGTTTGGGAAAATTGTTTCGTCATGAGGAATTCTTTATATTATTGGCACGGATTATAAGACTGCAAGTATTTACGCAAACGATGTCGGATTTAGCTAATCCATTTAGCGTTGTTACCATGGCAATGTCACCTATGCCGTCGCGATTGAGTTCTTGCAGCGAGAATGCAAAGGTGAGTCGCTGCGTAAACGCGCCCTAAAGCGTTAGAACTGACTGCGCCACACAAATAAACACAAATTAATTTACAGGGCTCATTTATTTCAGACAAACATAACAAAACATGAAATACAGAACGTTAAATTAAATAAAATTAAAATAAAATAAAATAATACAGCCACAGAGTACAATATTAACGAAAAAAGAACAAGGCAATGAGCCACCGTAAAACATGATGTTTACAATAAATAGTCTTAAATTTTGAATTTTTAGGCCGTTATCTCAGATTACTGATTAAATTCGGACCAAGTCGATTGATCAAAGGCTCCGAACGACCTTTTCCAAGTAGCTTTGACCAAGCCAGAAAAAAATTCAACTATAGACATTTGAAAAAAGTCTAAACATTACAAACCGAAAATAAAAGAGAAATTTGTCCTTTGTTGTTATTTTTTATTCTCAGCCATGGTTCCAAAAAGGGCTACAAATAGCAGCAAAATAAAAATAAGTTGGTTGTGCCAGTAATACAATTTAAAAATAGGATGAATACTGATGAAAGGTACTGACGTCACATCAGAGTTCCTATCATTTTTTCGTGGTTCGTATACGATTAGCATCATAATTCATAGCGAATTAATAACTTGCGGTCGTCTTTAGAGGCACTCTTTTCTTTAGCGGGTGAACATTTCGATGTGGCGAAGTATGGAAATGCGGATTGATATTATACCGTCGCAAATAGTGCAGAAATAGTCAGTGAAGAACGCCATTATGAGGTAGCCATCTTTCGGCGGATGAATATGAATGTGGAAGCACAGTGCATACGTTCAGGTGCCACTGCGATGACAGTAGTTAACAAATAGTGCAGTTTATTAATGACTGTGTCACTGTGCAGGTGTGACCACCTAAATGAATGACGTCACGGAAGGAGAACCACGTTCAGTTGAGGAATTACTTTCCTCCGCCACCGCCACCTCCTCCGCCTCCACCGCCGCCTCCTCCTCCTCCGCCGCCTCCAAGTCCTCCTCCACCACCCCCTCCGCCTCCGCCGCCTCCTCCTCCACCGCCGCCTCCCCCTCTCTTTTCACGCACTAAACTGTTGGGGAGCTCATCCGCTGGGAGATCGGCTGGGGCGCCTAATACGTCACACCACAGCGCTACGAAGAGCAGACTGCCGACAATGATCTGTAATAAATAAATAAATGATTTTGAAAATTAGTATTTCAAATTGCGTATGCAGGCATACATGACTATGAAAAACAAAGAAAAGAAAAAATAGAGTAAACAAATTAATAAATAATACACAATCATAAACAAGACAAAGGCAAGGTTAAGAAAAAATAAGAAGGAAAGTTTATGATTTAGCGCTCTTTTCAAGTATGTGTATGCTATTTCAATACTAAATCAAAGTACAGGGTTACAAAGAAAACAATCATAATTAAAAACTGGCTTTGTGCGAACACAAAACACACAAAGTTGCGAAAGAAAGAAACGACAACTGTCCCTACTGGGACTCGAACCCAGGACTTCCAACATATTGGGCCGGCGCAGCCCCGGTGCACCCTGCTACACGCTCCAGCGGGTCTTAATTCAGTCTTCGTTCTTTTTGGTCTTCAAGCAGAAATAATGTAAAGCAAATTTTATGTACTGCTTACATGTTTTCTAATCGAGGCCAATAAGCCAGTCCCTTTACATGGTATATATGTTTGTGATTTTTAGGTCACCACTGATAAAGGCTGAACAGCCTAAGCTCGGTTGGAACCAGTAGCTACTGGTTCACATCGGTAGATCAGTAGGTATAGTCCCCGACTTAGTAAGTGGGAAGTTCTGGGTTCGAGTCCCAGGTAGGGCAGTTTTCTTTTCTTTCTTGTGTTCTTTTTTCCCCCATTCCTTCTTTCTTTACAATGCCAGTCTTTATTACTGACGGTTTGCTTCGTATAGGTTATCTCACGACGTAAAATTAATAGTTTTCTAGGAATTTCCTGATATATTTTTTACATGGTGCAATAGACCTGAGTGCAAGCGAAATAAAGAGATAACAAAATACAGTAAAATCAGAAGAAATGAAACTGCAGTAAGAAGATACACAAACAAACACCCGTCGTGGCATCCGGGTATTGCAGTGACACGTGAATTACTTCATCAAGATTGCTGCTCACTGATTGTCACTGCAGTCCCCATAGGCTACGAAGGAGTTTGTTTATTTGCAACAAAGTTAATTGGTGGAAAATCACTTAAAAACGATAATAACCGATAATCAAATTATTTTAACTCACATGTCTAGCAGTCAGCAATAAGTGCTGCCAATTATTTGCGGATTAAGGAATGGTATTAAATCAATACAGATGTATATGTTAACTGAGCCTTTTGGCTTTTAGTGTCTATATTAGCTGCAGAATTTATATAATTGTATTTTATCGCCGCACCAATAATATACACTGCTATATGCACTTGTACAATTCACATGTTGTACATTGTCACCATTCTGTATAGTTTTCAGTAACAAACGAAAAGTGCAATGGAGCCAACATTGTAAACTAATAAGGATGAAAACTGAACAAAAGAAAAAATATCAACCGATTAGCAGTTCACAGTTTTGGTTCCATTGTGCTCTTTGTTTGTCACTGCGAATTCCAAGCCACTGCTAATTCTTTGAAATGTTTTGTTGTAAGAATAATACCAAGCTTGAGCGCTTTCGTTTTTGTTTTTTGGTTGCAAATTATCGACGTGGTTCGCGCTGTAGCGATAATTATAAGCTTGGAAAAAAATAGCAAAACAGCCAGAAAACGCGAATATTACTTCAACGAACCAAATAAGCAATAGTTGGGTAGATTCAATATCTGATAGACTATATTTTCCTTGCACGCTTTTGCGAGTATTCATTACGCAAAGGTGCTTTAATGAATCACCGACTTTGGTCAAATATACAAAGTAATTTTTGTCCTCAGGCATGGAGTGATCAGAGAGTGGACAGCTGAACTAATAATTCTTTCCCATGTGCTTATGCAGAAACTACTCAACCGCAACCTATACCACCCTTGGTAATAGTATTAAAGAATCGCGGACATTTCATGCCCGGACAATTCGTCCCAAAGTTCGCACATGGCCGGACCATTTATTCCTCATTTCCCCCCCCCCCCCCCCGTAATTGCGCGACCAAGCAGAAGTTGAAAACCGGAGTAAATCCCCCCCCCCCTCCAAAAAAAAAAGACAGCGGACGTATTCTCCCTTTTTTCTCCCCCGTAAAAAAAGTTTAATTTTCATTGAAACTTACTTTTCACTTAAAGGTCATATTGGTTCTTCATATATTCAGGCAGTGAGTTTCCGGCAGTTCTGATTGGGGAAGCTTTAGGAACGATACATATCCTAAAGCCCCTCCCAATCAGTACTGCCGGAAACTCACTGCAGTTTATGTAAAGAACGAAATAATATTAATGCTAAAAATTAGAGATTTTTGCTTCGAATTTTCAGTGGTAATTTTTTTTTTCAGTACAGTAACCATAGTATTTAAACGTGCAAAAAATATATTTTTTCGAGTAAGCAAAAAATTGCAGCAGAACTTCAAAAATTGTATTGGAACTTCAGGTGTGAAAAATGTGAAACAGTTAATTTTTTGAAAATAAAAGTGTTAGAAGCACAAATCATAACTAACTTGCTATAAACTATTATTAAAAAAAAACACTCAAAACTTGCAAAAAGAAGCTCAAAAGTATATTTTTTTTGAAATGGGTACGAATTTTGGGAAGAATTGCACTATTACGCTACCATAATATAGTTTGTTCCACATTATGTTTGCAGAAAACTGACTGAATGACGCCACGTTTCCTTGCACTACAAGTGCAAAACGTGTTGATATCACACTTGTAGACTCTCCACAGTTACTATTCGAGTCTACGAGTGCGATATTTACATGTTTTTGCACTCGTTTGTGGAAGAAAACGTGGCATCATGCAGTCAGTTTTCTGCAAACATAATGTGGAACAGACTATAGACGAAGAAATAAATTCTCAACACTGTGAACTGCTGAGAATGACGAGCGAACAGAAATATTGGGGGAAAAAAAAGTCAAATGACCACGAGTAGCCATCTTGAAAATGTCAACTTAGCACAGTGGTCTAGTAAAGTGGAGGCTCAATCCTTGGACCCGGGTTTGATTCCCGCACTTATGATGAACCGTACCTTTTTTTTCCCATAATTGCTGCACACTTGTCATCCTTTCATAATTGCTTCATTGCGTTTCTTCGTTTATTGCGATTATGAGTATAGATTACGCGCTCGTATTTAGTTTTTCCTCTGATTATTATACCAAAAAACGAAGTCGAAAACTATTCAAGTTTGTAAAAACGGTATGTAACGAAAGTCGTTCAAAAAAGACAATTACAAAACTACATTTTAAAGAATTCAAATAACTGCATGCGTAAATAATCAAATAGCCGTTGTATAGGGTGTTCGTTTATTTATGGTCTTACTGCAGTTGCATTTTATTTCTCTTCGTTTTAAAGCATTTAAAAGCTTTTAGTAGCAGTTAAAGGTACATTCCTCCCGGTTGGCTTTCCTGTACTGCTTAGTTCTTCAATATTAGTTCAGACGTAATAAATGTAGCAAAGGCATACCTGTTCCTATTTTTCCCATCGCAAGAAATGAAGTGAAGTTAGAAATGAAGTGAAGTTAGAAGTGAAAGCTGCATTCACTCTAAACTACGTAAATGTCGCAAAAGCAATTACTAGCAGGATGCTCGAAATTAGTGAGAAAGGATGTCCTTTTAATTATTTGCTTTTTAATTTTAAACTGATTCGAGGATTAACCAAGTGACAATTAATTCGGCGAATTTTATTATTTTTATAGGCTAATATATCTAGGTGCATATAAAATGTGGCGGTTGTTTATGTCCTTGTTCCGAAGTACTTTAATTTAAAAAAAAAACAGTAATTATCTAAAGAAATTATACACACTTAGAAAAGAGTTCACTGCATTTCTAACAAAGGTTTTTAATGCATTTTGTCTGGATCTTTCTAAATAAAAATAAATAAAAAGAAAGCGGTAAATTCGAATTACCATTCTGTTCAAGTGATCAGGTTAAATCGGTAGAAAGGAACATAGTGTTATGAATTCCACGGCTCTTTTTCACGCCACAATCGACATGAGCACGAACGCACGTTGAGGCTCTTCTTTTCCTTCTCGAACACACTGGAAGGCCCGGCTGCGTGTGCGTATACGGCTGCGATACACGCGGCCCTGTAACAGCGTTTCTATCCTACCTCCCTTTTCCCCAATAATAAACTTAAATAAATAAAGTCATTAAAATAAACAGCATTATTTATAGCCCATTACAAACCACGTAGTCCCGTAGGCTTTCTATTCGTAAAATTAAGTTTGTATTTGCATTTATTCCATTATTATTCCCGGCCCCTGTATTTTCTACGTCGCCATAATCGTATACGTGAATGCCAATCATACAATTCCATTCTGTGCATTACTACAGGCAAATTTCTTCAAGGCTCATTGTAGCCTAAAGCCAAGTTAGATAGGTACGTCTACTTTTTAGGCAGCTATCACTTTTTAAATTCGATCACTTGTCCATTAACCATAAACCATCAACAAACCAATAAAAAATGAGTAAATATAAGGGCCGAAAAAAATACTTACAGCGGCTGTCCTCATGGTTTTTCCGTCTTGTTTTAGAAACCTATGCTAGGTTCAGGTTTTTCCGTCCAACAACGCTGTTTGCTTACTGATGTTGGTTGGCCTTGGCTCTGATGTCCAAAGTTGCCTTTCGACTAGCTTTATACTCAACTTCACAGTCGTGACGACGTTAGTTGCTAACAAGAAATACTAAGAAAAACTGTGGAAGTTCCCCGCAGGCAGAGCTGCTATTGGCTGGTTGGCGCTGAGTACGGGCTAGGTGAATGACATAAAATTCGCAGAAGCGCCGGCGGCCCGGGTTTGGGAATTTTGACGAACGCAACAGCGAATTTAAAGGTTTTTTTAAATTTTAATTATTTGAAATTAAAGTAGTGTGAAATCCGTGTCCGTGAGGGAGGAAAATGAGGATGATAAATCCGTCCGTGTGTAGATGAGTAGAATCAGCAGATTTATTCATATCGAGCGTAATTCCTCGTTCTAATGGTTTGTTTCTGTTCACGCGATGGACACTGGTTAGCGTCTCTCAAAACCGGATGCCTTTTCCATGCCGCCCAGACCAAATGCAATCAAAACAATTGGCGGCTGGAGTGAGGAAGAAGCTGCCGAACCCAAGCAGCTTTCCTAAGTAGGAAAGTGGGTGAAAATGGGCGGACAATTGG
>JAHWFP010190442.1:18838-41016 GCA_023313725.1 Lithobius niger
TAATGTTTTGCTGGATCCGCCATATTGAAAAGTGTGATTTTACTTTTCAATATGGCGGATCCAGCTAAACATTAACCGGGCGTGTCCTTCCCGTTATTTTTGTAATTTTTTATAATTTTTTTGGATTTTATTGTGAACAAAGCACAAATATTTGTTGCTGAAAATTTCACATTTGTACTTTGTATATATCATTGTGAATTTTGGCATGGTCAGAAGGCCCTTCTACACTGTTTCTTCTTCTGCTCACAAATTAATTTTTCATCACTGATTTCGGCATTATGGCTGCTCAGTTATGTTACTCCAGCAACCTTAGCTCATATTTTTAATTTATTTATTTATTCACATATAATTCGACATTAGTAATAGTTATTGGTTAGAAGCGAGAGGTTATCGATTTTTAACCCACGGCTGCGATTATTAGCCCTGCTCGAGTATGCAAAGGTTAAGGGCGAAGCCGGATACATTTACATACGAGATCAGGGACAATAATGGCAGCCGTGGGTTAAGAATTGATAACCTCCCGCTTCTAATCTATAACTGTTTTATACCACGGTTGGGACGTCAAGTTACCTCGTATTAAAACGTGTTTGTGTTTTATGAAAATTGCTTCAAGAAAACGTTGATCATCAGTATCCTGGATTTGAATGAAGGTCATAACCATTTTAGTTTGTGGAGGGGAAAGTGTGTGATAGATGGACTATACCCCTCAGCCGCCGCCGTTAGCCGCCGCGCCGCATTTTTATGAGTCAGCCGAACAGCCGCCGAATATTTTCCGGTCGCCGAAAAAAATATGGCTGAAGCCGCAATTTTTAAGCTGTGATACATTAAAACAACACTAAACAATCATAAAATTACTTGCAACTTGTTTCTATTGGCAAACTCCACCACTATCTTGTGTTTCATAGTTTTTAAAACAAACCAGTTGTCTTGCCAGCATCTTCTGTTGCCGTGTATGTGTATGGTCATTAGCATGCATGGTTACTTTCGGTTTCGTTTTAAGGTTCAAGTAATAGTGTCGGGATGGTGTCGCTTGGATTTATTTAAAAGCTATAATTTGAGGGCAGAAATTTTTTCTCATCACGAGTTGTCCTTTTTTGTTTCATTTGCCAATTATCTAGAAATGCATTATGTCTTCTCCTCCCCCCCCCTCCCCCCACTCCACCAATAGTAATTTCCTCACATTTCGTCATTTTTTTTACGTGCAGCAAGTTTCACCTTTGATACTCTTTGTTTCGGTCGATTTAGCCGAAAATTAGCCGCCGGCCGGCCGAATGTATGGTTAGCCTGTGGTGGCCAGAAAACTGTTGGCTAGCCGCAATTTAGCCGACATTTCTGTTAAGCCGGCTGGAAATAACAAAATAATGCGGCTGAGGGGTATAAGATGCATGGACGAGTCCTTTCGCTCAAACTATGTGGAGGGAGAGTGGGGGGGGGGGGAGTTAGACAGAAGTGTGGGTTAGCAATACAAGCTGGGTTTGCGTTGGAACTTCGTGTTTATCGAAACGTTTATCGTGTTTGGAGCGAATAATTCGCTATGTGAGACAGCAGGGATAAAGCTGGGACATTCTGGGAAGGTATGCTTTTCAATTTGTGCGTTTGTAGTTTGAGAATTGTTTAAAAATACGGTAATAGGGTGTCGGTATGAATGAAGGTCATTCCATTATAGTTTGTGGACTGTGGAGGGAGGGAGGGGGTGGGGAGGGTGTTAGCTATGGGCCAGACATGTGAGAGTTTGCAGGGATACGATTTCATTACTTTTAAGTAATTCGTTTCGTACGTTATTATTGCGTTTCTGTTTTTTTGCACGCTGTATTTGGTTGTTAGTGTGTGCGTTCCCGGTCTCGTGATCCAGAAGTGTCAAAAGTGTGGTTTATCTGCAAAAGTGTTGGTTCATCGGCAAACGCGTTGGTTAACCCACACTTGATAACCCACACTCCGGTCACGGTTAACAGGATTTAACCTACGGAAATTTAGCGTGGCGTTGAGTTAGCATGACAGTCACAGCCGTGGTATAAAATTAGTTGAGGATAAACTAATTATTATGATAAGAAATTTAGAATAAAAGACCCTCATAAAATTAATTTTCTTCAAACAAAAACATTAAGACTGAAAATACCTCTACTAAAGAATACTTATGGATTAAAACACAAAAGCCATTACATACCAACAATAATTAATAGATTGCTAGTTGAATTAACAAATATAAGAATGCAAAGAATTCCATTAAAAACTGTATGCTGAATAATAAATGCATTTGTTACCTATTATCAAACAGAGACAAAATTGTTAATTGTTTTCTGTGCAGTTTGTTCTGTTGACATGAAAAACGATATCAAAATTATGTACCCACACAAATTTATTTAAACGATTTCGGGAAACGATGTGAATAAAATGTATTATTATCATTATTATTAAAAAAAATTCATTTATACTTTATTTTTTTAATGTAAGTTTCTGGCTATGAAGGATGCTAAATAGGTCCAGTGTGTAGCTACAGTAAATAAACACACGTTCAGTGATTTGACTGTAAATAACGGAAGCACACGTTCGTGATTCAGATCAAGGATTTGACGCATTCATTTACGAAGGAGCGTCCTTTTATGATTCAAAGCAAGGTCGAAAACGGAGGTCCGACTGGTGGCGCGCACGCATTACAGCGTGACCATGAAATTGTGCGGTCAGTAATGGCTGAGCCAATCTCTCCAAGGCCACGTATGTCCACCACACGCTTCACAGCTTTGAAAATCTTCTCCGAAAGCGAAATGAGTTCCGAAACGCCGTTACATACGTTCCAGCGATCTAAAACATAAAAACTGCTGAATAATTATTGAAGACTTGCGGGGGGAATAACGATCAAGGTCGATTTTCTCAATTATTGGCTAGTACAAATGTAGTGGTTCAAGACTGTTTAGTACTGTACATTTTATTTTCACTCATTACCGTAAATCGCCTAATAAAGGTACTAGCATCCCTGATGGCTTTCCTGTACGACTCAGTTTTGTGACATTAGTTCAAACGTATGTATGTAAATGTTACCAACACAGTCATTTTCTTGTTTTTTTTCTTTCGTGCGAGATGATTTTGCGACATTAACCTCTAACCTTTGTAAATGTTGCAAACGCTTTTCTCAACGGGTCGCACGACATACCGGAAATATTTATGTCCCTTTAAACGCACACGGGCTGTTAAAATTAATTCTATAAAAAAAAGGGTTGGGCCGTAGCAAAGTTATATTTGGAATCTTACTTCCGTACCATAAGGAGGGGGGGGGGGGAGGAGGGGTGTTTAGGCCTAATTCCATCTTGGAAAATTCGGCGTCTATGCAGTCATTCACGTACGTGATCGGGATTCGATCTAGCATTACCACAATACCTTTTTTCTTGTTTGTTCAGGATTTTAGTTTATTTAGTTTGCTTTACGCATGTCGCTCTTAGTTAATTTTGGTGCAGTAAAACCACGATTTAAGGAGATGAAACATTGATTTCCTTGATTGTGTTAAGCTTTTAGTAAATTTCTAGCAGAAAAAATCACGATCTAAATTGATTTAAGGTCCGAAATTGTGAAATCTATACAGAGGGAAAAATAGCGGCTGTAAGTAATCATCTTGGCTGAGCGGTGAGAGAGCTCAGCCTGGTTGCTGGACGTTTGCGGATCTGGTCGAAGCCGTGGAAAGGGGACCTTGGCAAAGTACCCGCCAGGACTGCTGAGAGGCTGCCATGCTCCTTTAGCGGCTATGGGAACTATTCTGGCCAATTCTGGACAATCTTTCAGTCCCTTCGAAGATACGAGGTTCCCGGGGTTCGATCCCTGGGTTGGCACCTCCCTTCACCAGATATTTCTTCTTCTCTAAAATTCTGGTAATGTTCAAAATTGAGCTGGTTCAGCCACACGAGCATTAAAATTGTTTCGGCTGATTAAAAAAGTAGGTAATTCACGATCCTGTCTTCAGCCATCCTCTGCCATATTTGAAATGAGATGGGCCCAGTGATGTCTCGTGCTCATGTCGATTGTGGCATATCATAGATCCTCGCTTTTTCGTTTGGATTCTTCCAGCAAAATGTCCCTCTTAACATCTGCCGCTTGGGTTTGGGTGGGTGGATGCCTCGTGCGTCGTCTATTTCTATTTCTATTTCTTTCTCGTCGTCTACAGTGGGGCAAATAACCCAGTTTGGTAAAAGCGACATAAAAAAAAACAATCACAACAGTGTTAAGTTTTAATTGCTGTCGCATTGTTGTGTGCAAGAATAGCGAATGTTCGACGGTACAAGAAGGATAGAAAAAAAATGAATGAATTTAAATTACGAATGTCAATGAATTAACGCAATGAATAAAACAATGAATTAGTACAAGTTACGAACGTCAACAAACTAACGCAACATTGCTGCAGGCGAATGCAGCACAGGGATGCAACAGTAGGAGAATAGTTTTGGGTTCAAGCATTTGTTTCTTGCATATCAGATAGGAGACACAGCAAAATGCCAAATCGGTGAGATAACTATTACCATATCAAAAACCAAAACTGGTAAAATGGTCCGAATGGCTCGGCCCTTCAAAGGAGTGATATCAACACACCAAAACATTCGCCAAGTTAATCGTACCACCTAACAGTACGAAGGTTAAATGAAAACTAGAATATTGGTACTTTCGGCAGCAACGTTCAAGTTTTCATTTAACGTCCAAAGCGTTATTCGGCGCGATTAACTTGGCGAATGTTTCGGTGTTTTGATATCGCTCCTTTGAAGGACTGAACCATTCGAACCTTGGTGGTCTCTTTACCGGTTTGGTTTTTGATATGTCATTTCTTTTTTTAATTGTGTGTTAGACTCAACTCAACTAGTCTGCAGATGTGTAGTAAAGTGCCGAGTCAACAATAGGTTGACTGGTGATTTTATAAATATTTTAACTTCACGTTACTTCTTTGAGAAACCGAACCATTCTCAACTTATTGGCCTCTTTGCCAGGTTTTGATTTTATTTTGACATTTCGTTTATTTTTCGTGAATTGGATGTGGATACAATTTCTTTGGCAATTTTGATTAGATTTATCGCGACGCCCTAATCTAAGCACGTCAGCTGTAAGGTAGAGTAAAGCATAAG
The DNA here is from genome assembly GCA_023313725.1 of Lithobius niger. Classification (NCBI taxonomy): domain Eukaryota; kingdom Metazoa; phylum Arthropoda; class Chilopoda; order Lithobiomorpha; family Lithobiidae; genus Lithobius; species Lithobius niger. The sequence goes on from JAHWFP010190442.1 coordinate 23,935, forward strand.
GGGTCGCACCCATATAAAGCTCTCGTACGAATACATCAAATCAAATCAATCAGTATACACGTTATCATTGTCCGAACTTAGGTTGTCCAATGCGAGACGATGCCGACAATACTAACAATGGTTGTAACAATGCTTTCGTACTTACGTGCCCTCCTCCGCTATTCCCGTTACACCCCCAGGCTGCCAACCAGAAAAGGAATGCAATTCATATCGTACTGCAGCCATTTGTCCAATTTCATATAGGAAGCCTTCCCTCTATCTCGGTGTCAGTGAATAATCCCCCTATGGGACTTAACAAGGTGATGAACGGACTGGTAGCTAGTAGCTAGATAAGTAAAACGTTTGCAACGTTATTGAGGTCCACATTTTGAATTGAAACCCGCTTAGCTGACAATCCAACACGAGTCAATTTTTTTCAGGTGGGTCATTGTTGTCGACGTTTAACCCAATTTAAGCTTTTGTACCGCATTAGTATTTTTGTCCAAGTACCTGAAATGTGCCAAACTAAGATTCAGGATATTAGACACTAACGTTTTTGCGTCGCGCTAGTATGGTTTACGTCCTCGACAATTGAATTGATGTGATGTTTGTTGCCTAACTTCGCGGGACACACTAGCCTGTGTCTAGATTTTGGCACTGTTATCAGAAAACTTGGAGAAAAATAGCAGAAACCTTGCTGGGGTCATTTACCATCACAGGTTTATGTAAGTCATATAATAAAAAAACACCATAAGGGTAAAAGGACCCATCAAGTTTTCGCCGTAGAAAGTAGTGATATCAGAGCTAAAATGGCTGTCACCAAATTTTTGGTCCGAACCGTGATCACTCAAGTTTAACTGACAATTACCGAGGTGTAATTGAGTTGGATTGAGTTGGGATGAAAACTTGGTGGCAGCCATTTTGGCTCTTAATATCAGAAGCCGATGCCGACAATACTAATAATGGTTATGACAATACTTTCTTATTTACGCGCCCTCCCATGCCATTCTTGTTACACCCCTATTCTGCAAACAAGAAATAGGGACTGTAGCATGTCTCGCTGCAGTTGTAGTTTCAGTTTCGTTTAGTAACTCGTTCACGTCAAAGGGTTAACTAAAAGGGTTAATAGAAGTTCGCGAAATCATCGGTTTTGAGGAAGTATTATCTCAATATTAGCCCATTCCCAATTCCTCTCGCAAGCGTTTATTTTCATCAGGGGAAACTCAGGACTACATTCTGCTGCTTTTTGGAAGTCTTCATCGCATTATTATTTACGCCAAATGCCGTAAATCACCAATTGGTTCTCTCGGCTAAAATGACACGCTTACATAGCTAGTAGCCGGATTTGGCCTATAGCATTGGTAACATTACAATGGTGTACGATATCATGCGGACTTGACGGCGACACACTAGCGTGTGTCTTAATAATACTGTGTCATTTTCCTTTACGGGAATCCCACGGCCATTAAATTAGAGGTCTGGATTTATGCCAGAAATTTTAAACAGGTCAAACAGAGAACTTTGATTTGATTTACGATTTGATTTACGACCTGAGTCACTGTTTCAATGTTTTGTGAATGAGTTCTACAAAGAGTGTTTTTTTGTTTTGTTTTCATTGCTCTAAAAAGCCTTCAGGCCGATGTGAATAACCCAGCTCAGCAGCGGGAAAAACCTTTAGGAAAATCCCAGCCGAGACTATACTTAAACGAGTTGTGAACTAAATTCATTATGACAGGTGTACCATCTCGCCAAATAATAACTGGTTTTAAAGTGGTCTAGTTTAATGGTAGTGCAGACGTGAAGGGTTAATTCGCTACGAAGCATTTGTACATCACGTTTGTTGGCTTCTTTAAACATAAAAGAAAAACCAGGTCTAGCAGCTTGATTGTCTAGTGCACGTCAAACTGCCCACGGCTTCCATACTAAAAGGACCCCATCAAATCCACTCACACCAATACAGAACAGACTGCATCTTAGCACGACTGCGAAATATCGACAATAAAATTTCCTTAATATGGTTATTTGTACTCAGGAAGGAATTCTATTTATTCAAATTTTATCTTCTTTAAACTAAAAATAAAATATAAAAAAAATATTAGAAAACACGGAAGTACAAGTGTGAACCTGGGAAAATCAGCCATTAAAAATAACATAGCATAGCACTTTTACGTACTTTTAATTACAGTAGTGTATTTTATATCGTACGGTAGCACCTTTACACACCCAAGTTTCCTTCGACTGATGTTGCTAATGGCTTATTTTACGAGGTATAATGTGTATTATCTACTGTTATTAATGTCTGTTTTTACACCATGGAAGTATTAATGTCGTAAATGAGTTTCTGCTGTTTCAACCTTTTTTTTATGACATTACACCACGCGCCGTGGCTGTTTGCTGTGACGTGCACATCACGTGACTGGGCTAGAAGGCCAAACAGCCGTTGTTCTCGTTCGTCATTGGCTAACTCACGGTGACGTCACAGCAACAGCCATTGCGCATGGTTTAGGAAAAAGAAAAAGAGAAAAAAAAAACACGGTTCGAATTAACGTCCTTTTCAGCTGCTAAGTTTCTAGGGATGGAGAGACAATTTTTCGAGGGAATTCTTAGAATTTCGGGAACGCTCTGTCACAGAAATTTTTCTTAAGCTACAAAAACAACTCCCTTCTCGTCACCTTTTGCCACTTTCCTAGCAACAATTCTAGTAAAAATACCAAACAACTAAATATACGGAAATAGAAAAATAACTAAACTAAAACGGAAATAATGTGGACAAAACTATTATTTTTGGATTGATTGTATATGTATACATTTTGGTATTGGGTGTTTTGTAAGCATTTTAGTCTGTTATTGTTCTGTTTAAAATTATTACGTGGAGGCAGGGAGGAAGACAAAATGGCGTCACTGACAGACGTGAATCCCCACATACATTCCAGATTAAAATTTTCAGCGCAGTATTTCGGTCTTAATTACAAACAAGCGGCTACAGCGACTGCCTAGTCGCACCGGTCTTCTGGCAGTTCCTACACTTCCAATGTTGAGGCGCACACCTCTATCATGAACTACAACAGCTATCTCTATTATACTAATCTAAAAGCAGTAGCCATCACAATTGCTGGTTAAAAATGTGTTAGCTTTTAGGCCTGTTTTACATTTTAGGCTTAATTGTCAGCTTTTAGGGCTAATTTTAACCAGCAGTTTTAATTTCGTAAGTAGCAGCTACCAGAGATATGGATTGTATAGTAAGCCTATTCATTTTTGCAACACGGTGCGCCTTTAGGCACACAGTTACAGTGTTACAACGTAACGCTCAACGTATAGATCAGTGGTAGTAGGGAAGTGACGAGAGAGACGCTGTTGATGAAGCCAACAGCGACTCGTAGCAACTTGACGTTGCTATGGAAACACGATTTTAGGCCTAATTTTCATTTTTTAGGCCTAATTTTAAAAATGCAGTTTTAGTTTCGTAAGTAGAAGATAGGCCTAATGGAGAATTCGGTTGGACGGTAAACCTATTCATTCATGCAACAATGCGACGAGACCATTTAAACGAAGCTAAAATCCATTTGTTTTTATTGAGGATTTTAATTTAGGATTTTAATTCGACAATCAAATGTTATTATTTAATTTAGTTACGTCGAAGAAGTCTATTAGCTATGAGGAAGTAACGATGTTTTAATTTGCCATGTTATTTAACTAACTTCTCACAATAAATATAACGTTGTAAACAATGGTCGTCAATATCTGGTACCGTTGCAAAATTGAAAAAAGCGACGGACGGACGGATGGACAAAGGTGTTGCAATAGTCTTCTCAGCCGGTACGGCTGTACAGAAGACTAAAAACCGTGACAACAAAAAGAGTGAGAGTGTTTGACTAGAACGGTTGTTTGACGCGTACCCTACCCAGCGTTGCCCGTGGCGCCAGAAGGAGAGAGGGACAATTTTGCTAGATAAATCCAGTCGGAAATTCTTAGGTTCTATTACATGTCCCAATCGACATGAGCATGAGACATCACAGGGCTCTTCTCTTCCCAAAAAAGCTATGGCGGGACTCGAACCCGGGACCTCAGGTACATGAGACGATCATGCTAACCATCAGGCCACCTTGCCTCACTGTTTGACTAGAGCTCTCGCTCGCATTTCGTTCTATTATTTTTTGATTAAGGCCGAAACACTGTGGCTGAAAAATTAACTCTAACGTATTTTCATGAGTTTGTGGAGATTCACGTCTGTCAGTGATGCATTTTTTTCTTCCTGGTATTTTTTTTATTTGTATGTTTTATCTGCGTACAAACTTCACTGTCACATCCGTGTGTGTTTTTAACAGCACGTAGTTTGATTTTTAATGTTGCAAGTGCATGCACAACAACTGTGCAGATCTTACGTCACTTATAATTCCTTTACACATTAATGTAGTTCTGTCTTCTTCAAGCGACGAAAAGCGAGCTTTGAGGAAACGGCGAGGAATTTACAGCCGAGTGGACAGAACCTTGGCCTCCACACCAAGGCGGCACGAGATCGAATCACGTCTCCAGCTATGTTCATATGGTTCCCTTAAAAATGACCGCAACAACATTCATACATATACTCAAAGGGTTAACGCTTACTATGACGTAATGCATCTTCAGCGTGCTTATTGGTTACGGCACTCAGCAAAATCTTCGACACAACTACATCAATTTGCAAGCGATGGGAAGGGGTGGAGAGGCGGAGAGGGAGCAGAAGCTAAAAAGGGCGGGAGGATTCGGAAAAACGAGGAAATAAGCACTTCGGCCAATTTCGCACTGCTTTCTGCATCTTCTAAATGACGTCATATTATACACAGAAACCTGTTTGTTGGAAGCTTTATTGTCTGCCAGAAGGTCAGGGGTGTTCTCTTGAGCATCCCATAATTTATTCTAAGTATGTCCGAGGAAAGAACAAAACTTGCAAGAAATGCAACGAAAAAAATACGCCAACATGAAGAAATTATGTGATGATTTATTTTTATTGCTATGAAATGGCTAAACACATGACCTTGCAGCGTGTAATGGAATTTCTAGAATTAAGGCCTGACCGACAATGACGAAGCTAAAGAAAGTTGTTGAATGAAACGATTCAAGTTAAACCGCAATTCAGTCTCATCTGCATCGGATTCACTTCGATTCATGCAGACTCAGACAGATCCAACACCGGGACTAATGAATTGAAGGGCAACATCGAAAATACTATATTCCCGGGATATCGATTTCTGGGATCCTGGTACCCCGACCTTCTTTTAGTCCGCAAAATCCTGGGGTTACAGCTGCCTAAATCCGGGGATTTTCTTATAAAACAGTGTTATAAATTAATTCGTACATTTTAGTGTTATACAAAGTAAAATTATACAATTACATATTAACTGCAGAGGAAAAAATACAATGAACAATTACCTCGCTTTCCCTTTCCTTTCATCTGTCTAGACTCTAATCTAACTACTAATAACAGCATCTAAATTCTAGGCCGAATTTGAAACCAAAAGGTTCTTTCCTGGCCTTTCAACGTCATGGAAGAAAATGGATAAAATTTCTTTGTTGAATTCGTCTTTTGCTGACTTTGGCGTCAGCAAGAGAAGTCAAGTTAACACGCAATTAGTACTACCACACGCACATAAAAAAAAACGTATTAAAAGCATGTTTCTTTATTTGTCTTCTTAGTAATACAGGTTAATTGCTGATCGTTTTAATAGTTTTTGACTTTCAGCATACATAATTATTCAAACTTGAAATCAGTTGGAATGCTTGAGCGAGGTTGATACTTAATGCCTATAGAGCAGCGTCAAGTGACGTCATTTTGGCCACGAGATAACATTTGGAGGTAATAGCTACAAGGTGCACTAGATTAAAATGTAACCAAAAAAAACGGCAATTCTAGTCAAGACAGTGCTTTGAGAGCGGATTTCTTAGGCTTAAAAAAACGTTGTTTTCTCCAACAACAAAAATCACGAGTTATAGGCTTGAGAAATCCAGTCTAATATAGCACTGGCTTCAGTAAGACGACCTTCTTTTCGCCCTCCAGTGCCCCTTGTAGCAAACCCAGTTACTGGCTCAACCATAGAGTTATACACAATAATACTACGTTGTGTCACTGCCCTATAGATAGCTACTAGCATAGGTGCAGGGATAAGGGAAGGTAAGACGGCTCGAATACAATGTGAATTGTGACTATATATGGGCTCACAAATTCAACCAAAATAAATGGACGCCATTATAAGGCGGATGGCTTTCACCCTAGATACTGGCAGTGTCTCTGTTACCAAAACCACAGCAGTCGAGCCAATGCTAATTTTCAGAATCATATTTTTATTGATATAGGTTTTTTTTTTCCAACTGTTGATTCCATAACAAATTTTTAAGGTCCATTTGGGGTTATATTTTAGTTTTTTTTGCTGCATAATTCACAAGCTATTTGAGCTGCTCACTTTTCAGTAGCACTAATGGGTGGCTCTCGAAAAGACGATCGAATGGTGTGTTCAATCTTCAAAATCGGTCACAATTTGGACGATTTATGGATTTGGACGCGATTATAAGACAAAAATAAGACTAAAATAAGATAAAAAATAAGCGTGCTTTAAAGCGCACTTGCAAGTCAAACGGTTAGCGCAAGCTTTAACAATTATCACAGCCGCCATTGTATATCTCTTCCCTGCCCGCTACTATACCCACCGACCTGGTTTAATATGGGTGGAGTTCAATAGCCGTACAGTCTTACTAAACAAGCAATCGTCTGACTCAGGAAAAGCAGGAGCTTATAACTGCATACACTTCCATAGGACGTGGAAGTTTCTATGTTGTAACTCTCGTTGTACGTTTCACCCCTTATCACAAGGTCGGCTGGGATAGATACTGCAGACATCTCTTACCGACTCTAAGCCAGTTGATTTAACACTGTCAAAGCCTTATTTACATTGTATTGCTAACACAGGATTCAGACAATTTATTAATTCTCAATTTCCCTGACAGTTCCAGGTTTTCCAGGTGCATTTATGGCAATTTCCATGTTTTGCAATATTGGAACAAAAATAACCCAACATCCCAGACAATAGCTGTTCAGAAACTAGTACAGACGGTATGAAACGCATTTTCATCACAGATATTCATTGGTGCTACCCTGGATTTGGTTTTTTGATGTTATACCTAAAATACTTGAATGTATAAAAGCATAAATTAAAATATTTACTACTAGCCTAGGCTTTGGTTTCTGATATACTAATTAAATGAAATATACAGATCAGAAACAAAAACACTTTTTTTTCCAAATTTCCCTTTCTTTTCCCTGATTTTACAAATATTTCTTGTTTTCCCTGAAATTTCCCTGAATTTTGGGTCCATTTTCATTTTCCCTGATATTTCCGGGTTCTCCAGGTTTTGTCTGAACCCTGTAAACAGGCATTAATTTCCTGGCACACTAAAAGACAGGCATGGAGTTGGATGCCAATATACGTATTTTTTCCCTCAGTCAGCCCTAGCTTGGGAAACAAAAACTTCGTCGATTCAGGTGCCTTTAAACGCTAATGCTTGTGAACTGATACATACGTGGAATATTCCCAGGACAAGTGATAGTTTTCAAACATATATATTAGATAAACGCCCACGCAGCACAATCTTTAATTTATGTTTTTCAGAAAAGTAAAAACAGTCACTAGTTCGACAACTAGCCACGTGGAGTCATGCCATTGAACATGGGATAGAATTATATTACAGAATCCTTATTTATGTCACTACTGGTACAAGTCTTGGTGTTAAACAAGACGGAAAGCCAACAGGGCTCGGAAAGTTATTAATAAATACAGATGCAAACCTATTTACGTTGCAGTTAGAATTTAATGTCAAACTACTTCAACCATAAACCGTTGGTAGGACTCCAGCCTTTGGTTTCAAAGATCGTGGGTTCAATCCCAGCTCAGGCAGTCTGATATTTATGTCCAAAAGACAGCGTAGTAGGTTTGCATCTGTATTGCTGGTTGTGAATAAGACAAAGCCGCTTACGACTCTGTCATTGGTCTTGCAACAAACCCAAACAAGAAAAGTGCTCCCATGAGTAGTCTGCTTACGCTAACAGCTCACGGCAGCACAAGCAAAGTAAGTCTCATAAAGGCAGGCAGAAAATTGTAAACACTCCTACTCCCTCTTTTGAAACTGGGGTGAAGACTAGAATAACTGATACAAAACAAGAAAAGTTAACTACTAAGGGTGTATAGTTTACTAAACTTACATAAAGTAAAGGCATAGGGTTGCCAAGGGCAGTCTCTTCAAGACACTAGCCTTTTTAAAGTCTCACCAGCCAAGGCTGCTCACCTTGAAACAGTTAACCGTGGTCATGGAGATGTTATAAGCCAGGCTTTGCAGTAGGTGTACAATTGTTTAATTATATGCCTCTTCTAGGCGGTGTGAAAGGCAGGACTCACAGAGATGTGGCTTACGGAAAAAGAACCTACCACTCAATAACGGGTTTTTTGATTATTTGCTGGTAATTCTTCAACTCACAGTTAATGCCAGTAAGTTTTGAAATAACTCAAAGAACTTTCGTTTGCAAATTTTTGTAATTAACTTTAACGTAAATTTTAACCTTTTTAGTCAGTATGGTTTCTTTTAAAGCTGCTGGTTGTGTGTAACGGGTGGTTTTGCAATTTTTCCCAGCGTAATAAAATAGATTCCTCGTAGCAGAATGGTTAAGTGATGTACTTTTGGATTACACCATGTAACTGTTACCCTGTTCTGTTATTTTTGTTCTGTGCAAAAAATTAGATACATCCTAGCTATATGGTTAAGTGACGCAGTTCTGCATTATACCGTCTTAATGCCAGCGGCGTAGCTACAGGGTGGCAAGGATCGCAGAATGCCACTGGCACGCCCAGCCTCAGGGGGCCACCGGCCCCGCCAAACGTAGCTACGCCACTGCTTAATATTCCGCTGTTTTGCTATTTATTCTGTGCAAAAAAAGTAGATACATCCTCGCTACATAGTTACGAGATGCACTTGTGCATTATAGTGTATAAATGTTCCCCTGTTTTGCTATTTATTCTGTGCAAAAAAAAATAGATACATTCTAGTTATAGGGTTAAGCGATGCACTTGTGTGTTACGTGTCTAAACATTCATAAATTGTTATGCATATCATTAAACCTTCTAGTATGGTGAAGGATGAGCTCACCGTCTGTGCTACGTGCCAAAAGAAACATATTACTAGATTAGTATACTGGCGTCATTTTTAATTTGTATCATTAACCTTGTTAAATGTCTGTAAAACGTTGTCTCCAAATCTTCAGATTTGTTTGGTATTTATTTTGGATTCATTGCTTCCTAATGTGTGCAGGGTAAAAACTAAACATTTACTGGACCTGCTGGACCTCATGAAAATAAGTTTTTTCTTTTGTTTTATGATTACCGTAAGTTTTTAGTAATCCTGCAGGAATGTAAATCATGGCTTTACACCAATTGGCGGTACCCACGCTTGCATTAACCCGTTTTTTTTTTTACATCCATGATCAGCTCTAAATTTTATTGCAGACCTAAGTATTAATCAGAGCATCCAATACTCCTCTTATGTTGACCCCCTATATAAGATAAATGTTGCCAGTAACGAATTTAACAGGATTTTTGCTCACACTAGGGATAAATCATTGCTACAACATGAAATTGTGTGCACATTGCACAAATACATCGAAACCGGCTTCTATCTCCACCCCTTCAAAAACTAAGTGGATCACAAATGATTTTTTCAACAACACCACGAAAACCAACACCTCACAATTTTTATTAGTATTTAATCTTTGGGAGCGTGGACTGAAAACCTCTGGAAGCTACTGCCCCCCCCCCGCCATAATATTACACTGGTCTCTTCCTCACCCCCAAATAGTAAATCGTCTAGGTATACTAGGTGTAGAACTAAAGACATTCAAAAATTCCTCCAAAAACGTGGTATATATCAAATTCCATGCAAGAAACCAACATGCACTCCAAGTATACTACTAAGTACTACTAAATACAATTTAGACAGAAGAAATCGTCCCACGAATCTAACGTCAAAAATAATGACGATATAAACTCATTCGTTCAAAACAAGATAAGGGCAGGGCACACCCCAGACCTTGACAACACAAGAATATTATTTCAAGAAAAACAATATAAATCAAGGCTGAATCTTGAAACTCTCTTTATTCTCACGCAACATCCGCATGTACACATCCATATTATGGTGGCAAATACGCATTGAAAGAATATGACTACGATTCATAAAAAAATTGGAATCTCCAATTTCCGTCATCAGGCAACCCTGTTGCAGAGTAAATTCCTTTCCCTCACTTTTCGCCTGCCCCAGTAAAGCAGTTTCTAAGGTGCCTCAGGTCCATTTTTATTTATTTCATTCATGTGACTTGTGATTTCCATTTTTATGGTTTTTAAAGCGTCATTTTTAAAGCTGTGCCCGGCTTCGCCCGGAGTTTTGTTTCGCCCGTGGTTGTTTCCCGGTATTCGGTAGGTGTGGCCTAAACGTTGTATGCGACAGGCTTCTTGGAATACTCCCGTTTTGACTCCGCCCCCACCTCAGCCTCTCAATCTCTCTATTTTCTAAAGAACAGGGCTATAACAGACGCACTGCCACGCACACAGGCATTCCCCATTCAGCTCCCTCGCTCCCAGTTTATCGCTTTAGCGTTAGTTAGACATACTGTGTGAAAAATAATTGTCCTTCGTTCATAACGTCGTGTAAGACTTGTCGCTGAAATGTCCGCTCTGAGCAGATTGTTAGTCGATTCCACAATGTGCCAATTTCAACTTTTCAAGGCAACAACGCACCAGTTTCATCTTCTGGCCAAAAAATTGACAGGCTCGCCCGTTTTCGTCGTCGGGGTGGCCGTTGTCATCGTTCTGCTTTGGGGGTTGTCGTGTTTTTTGCTGTGAGAATTTGCTTTATAATGTACTATAGTTGCTTGATAACGAAACTGGGATTGCTTTGTAACGTTATAGGTGTGTACTTAAATTATGTGCACTGAACTTATCGCCATATTGATAGTTTACACCTCTTGGTGCTATCACTATTTTATGACATGTAGCGGTATATCATCACAGTTTCAGTCAGTATCATGCTACGCAACACGTAGATCCACTGGGCTGCTGCGATAGGACTTGTCAATACTAACTGCAATTCGCTTAACACCAAAACACCAGTGATAAATGATAACCTGGTCGAAACAGCAATCTGGAGAATTATTCAGAAAGCATTTATTTATTATTTCTGAGCACAATGTCAAATTTTTTTTTTACAATAAAATAATTGTTGTGGGAATTTTTTTTTTCAATTAGCAAAACGTCAGAAAAATGTAACGAGTAAAATTTTCGAAGCAAAACATACTCTGTGTAACATACATACATGCTCTGGAAATCATGAAGCCATACGAAGCGTAGATCGACGACAGTAGAATGATCGAATCGAACGAAACGACTAGTTTAATTTAGCGCCAAAATATAATTATAGGACTGAACTTTGTTTTTACTGCTAATTTGTTGGCAGTTACGAATAAATCGTTGAGTCTTCGCTCTGCAAACTGTTTGCTTAACAATTACAGGGTCATTTATTTTATACTGGCAGATTCTGTATTTTTATTCGTTGCTAGGAAACCAAACGTTAGGTATTTTTATGCTCTAATGAATTACAACAAACCTTGATCAACAAAGTTATAATCAATAATTTTTCATTGAATAGCCAATAGTTTTATTAACAGGGAATCGTGGGAATCATTGTGACTAACACAACGTGTTTCTGCAGTGTCGTTAGCTGTCACGGACTTGATGATGCTTGAGCCGCGTATCTGTGTAACGTCTGAAGTGGTGGAATCAGGATTGAAAACAAAGTATGCCTGACTATGAATATGTGTCGCAACAGCGGATAGAAAAACGTAACATCAGAAGGGAAAATATGAGGGCTTCTATTATTGCTTTCAACATAACGAGAAGAGAATCTTGACGAATTATGTCAGTTACTCATTTCGATCATGTTTTAAATCTGCGATTCAAGTATGCTGGAACCCAAAGAAATTCCCACATAACGTAATGTATTTTCGTCACTACCGAGATCAGACCAATAAATAAAAAATACGCGAAACATTGCTTTAACTGTAATACCTCGTACCCGCAAAATCTGCCTCCAATGCATGTGGTGATTGTTGTCTTAATAACTATCTTTGTAGCACATGGAAGGGAAGGGCAATTTAAAGCCTTAGTGAAATTAACAGTTCAGAGCGTGCATCCAACTACTAACACTGGCTGCCATGTTAGTAAGGGTCGACCTAGGATTTCTGTGTTAAACTTTCAACTTTGAGAGCTTGTAACTCCGTCAAAATAACATCTTTAAACCAAATTTGGAATCTAGCCTTCACTAGTAAAGGCTTGTCTACAGTCCAAAAATTGTGAAATTCAGTACAGCCGAACCCGAGATACAGCTTGGGGCCAAATAGACAACTTCTTGTTCTTGATCTTGATCATGGGCTTAATTGTTCTTGGTCTTAGTCTTGTTCTGGAGATGTACCTTTCGTCTGTCCTCTCTACAGGTCAAACTATTTATCCTGTAAAGCTGGTTCTTAGCTCATTTTACAGGTCTTGCTCCATAGATGTGCCCTTTCCATAAGGCCCTTTTCTAATTGGTCAAGTGGATCATGGGTTACGGAGCTCTAAACGACCAGATTGATTGTTTTACATTGTTTTAAACATTGTTATTATGCAACAATGCCATTTAGCAAACGCCAGCTGCAAGACGTAGACTAAAGATTAAAGGATTTGTTTTTATTGTTAACGCTAGCGATAGCCAGGTTAGTAAGGGCCATAGGTATTTACCGAGCTTAAAGGCGGCGCAACAACAAAAAAAAAACAACAACAAATTAATTATAAAGGTGTCACACATACCCCACCCCTCATCCACCACCACACCTATTTATTACAATTCTCAAAGTAACACGGATTAATAAACAAAAATGTATCGTTAAAAGTTAAAAGTAAGGGTTTAAAAGTCAAAACCTGTAAGGAACAAGGACAAGCTTTGACTGTAAGGGTCTAGGTGTCAAATTTTGGCAGTAAGACGCTGCTAAGCATTAGACCCTTACTACCCGGTGATCATGTTAATGACTTAGTAACTCAATTTTGTAATCTAATTTAAAAAATGTATTTCAAGCCTATTCGGACTGAACGTGTGTATGTATGGTTATAATAGGTTTTTTTTTGTTCTTGGAAAATGTTTAAACAACTTCAAGAACACAATTTTTTTGTGATATTTGGCACTCTCCTTTGATTTTTTTTTATATTTGTATGAACTTCGTACAATTAAAGCAATTGACAACAACCAATAATGATCTCTACTGCAAATACCAAACCAAGACAACAAAATTCATGCTAAAGCAAATCAGGAAACGCACATCCCACTACCACGAGATTTGCTTAATTAATGAGTTAGTAAGCCAATTTTGTAAATTCAACTTTGTAAATATTACCCAGCCTATTCAGACAGAATGGGTGTTCACGCTTACGCTTGTAGCTGGTTGTCTTGCTTGGAATCGCTGCCATGTTACCAAACCGAAAAAAAATGTCAACCTAAAGCAAAGTAGGAAACCCACACCCCCACTATCATAGGATCATCAAATGGGTCTTTATAGGACGATCTCGGAGAGCTGTTCCTCAAAAACCGGGTAGTAAGGGTCTAATGCTTAGCAGCGTCTTACTGGCCAAATTTGACACCTAGACCCTTACAGTCAAAACTTGTCAGTGTTCCTTACAGGTTTTGACTTTTAGACCCTTACTTTTAACTTTTAAGGATACATTTTTGTTTATTAATATAGTTTGGCTCGGAACACATTTTAGTTACCAAGTTTTTGCCTTTCCGTTGAAGTCTGTTTTTATTAGTTGCAAAACCTTAACTATATTTTCCTGCTCTTGTGAAATGTCCAATATTTTATTTGGAGTTTTTGTAGTAAAGGCGACGATACTGTATTCAAACTTATTTAAAAACATATAAAAGTAGTACGTGCCACTACGCTAATGAAATGAAAAACATTCGTCTTTACAAGTTCAAAACAAACGTACAAGACTTGCCAGGCATTCGTCAGCTATTTTGTCACTTTCTTACAACACCCGCCACACCGTTATACGAAACTGAAACTATAAACGAAACCGAAACTGTATCAGTAGTGCTGGGGCAGCCCAAGAGATGGCGCCACGTCCCCGTCTTGGTCGCCTGTCGTTTCGCCGGAGCCGATTACACCTGGTCGCACTGCTTTCAGGCCTTCACTTTTCTTCTGGGAAAGTGAATACCGTCGACATACGCAACTAGAAAGAAAACAAACAAATATGGTCGACAGCACAGTGTTAAACAAAATGAAATCTATGGCAGAGCCTGTTTGCCTGGTTGGTCGACGCAACGACCGACAGTTGGTGCAGCTAACCCATTTCAAGACGCTAGCGAAAAAGCAACCAACTAAAAAAAATCTTCGTTCGAGGCCTTCAATCCAGCACCAAGAAAGAGCATTTACAAAACCTCATTAAAAATTCGTTAGAGGTTTACGGTCGGTTGCTATCAACTCCATATCTCGCACCCATCACACACCGCGTTTTGTGTGACTGTCGAACGTGTCTTCTGTCTCTTTCACCACAGGGTTCCTCAGAGGTGACTTTACACTAGCCTATTAAATCGTACACCATCCTATTGACGTCAGCACTTGTAATCCTTTCTGTTTCTCAGCCATCAACAACAGGAGTCACCCCTTCAAACTGCGGGGAATATACTTTCTACAAGATCGTCATCAGTTTTTCTTTGAGCGGATCGTGCTGCCCTGAAATGTACTTCCTACACAAGTGGTGTCTGCTACTGCACTAAACTTTCTTTAAAACAGTCTGAACAAGTTCTTCAGGGGAGGGGTCGGAGGGTGTATATAGCTTCTCTCGGCTGGCATCGACAAATTTGTATTCTATCCTAAATTTCACCTGTTGTAAATACTTGCCACTGGATTTGTAGGCTACATTCGCAAAGCAGACAACGTTACTGCTAACTGTCTCTTAGATTTATTTATTTATTTTTCATACGAACCTTTTTGTGTGACAGTCTCCTACTCAAATGAGTGCTTCTTCAGTAAAATATTGTGCAAGAAATGTTTGAAAAGTGTCATTAATGCGAAATGGTTTTAGGCGGGAAACAAATTGTGATCATAAAGGTGTTAAAATACATAGGGTGCAGCTCAACAGGAATAACCTATTTGAAATAATTTTTCGCTACATCAGCTATTCATTCCCTACCTCGTGGTGGGACCTAATTTTTTCGGTCATTTACCAGCTGTTTGAGTTAACATTGGGCAGAAAAGAATAACCTTGGTACAACCCATTATAGAGAAATGATTTCATTATTATTATCGTCAATCACGACTTAGCACGACTCTTTTTCATTGTCAATCGCTAACTAGAGATTAATTCACAGGGGACAAAACAGGTGGAATTGTAGCTGTCTCCATTTCTTGATGCCCAGCAGCTAATTAAAAAAAAATAAGCAAAATTGCTAAAGTATTTCAACTGTTGGCTATATGCAGCAAAACATTTCGACTTTATAACTTCTGAATGATGTGGAAGATACCCTGAGATGGCCTTTTATTCTTGGAGCTTTCGCTGTGCGTAAACGATTCGCTTTTATTCACAGCGATGATTTTTATTCAGTTGGCAGATTCTCTGTGCCTAAATTATTCTCCACGCAAATAAACCTAGCATCAGTTTTTTTTTTATGCCCTATAATGTTGGCCTTGCTGGTTAAAAAAGCTTTTGAAAATGGGGTTTTATCAAAGTAAGTGAAACAGATAGCAACCAAACAATCTCGAATATTGTAACATTTTAAATATTTTGTTTTGTTTTTGATTAACGTATAGGATTCATATCTGCACAGCAGGATTGGGATTCTTACCAGCGATTAAGCAGGTTTCCTACTAACTAGGCACCAGTAGTTAGTCAGAATTTTGAATATGATCAATGGGGAAAGTAAAGCTGATTTTAGCTTTTTGCTGATGAGATTTGCTGCAAAATCTTACGCATTCTGACGCATTAAAGTGGCATGCTGAAGGGACACGTTACTAGTCAAGTTAGAAAAAATACTGAATTAAATACATTGAAATATGATTTTTGCATTGTGTTTTTGCAAAGAAAGGGGAAGAAAACGCAAGGAAACGAAGAGTATGAATGAAAGAGTGGAATGAACAAGGGGAACAAAACACCATAAAAGAAAGGGGGAATGCAACGGGGGGAAAAATAAGCATGAGATAGGGGAAGGCTCGTAGTAAGTAGGTTGAGCCAGGAGAAGGAGCCCAGACGACCATGGAGCAGCAGTGAAGCCAGAAAAGGAAAGCTAGGTAGGGAAATAGTTACGCCCAGTGCGTCATTGACTGGAACGTACGAAGGACATGGTTGATGACGGTTTTATAGTATTTGAAAATTTCGTATGGTTCTAATTTGTATCTTGCCTACTGGAATTTCTTGTAATGGAGGATGCGAACATCATGGAAGGATGACGTTTGGCCGGTATCATTCTGGTGATATGAAGAAATAGAGAGATGGCAAGTTTCATACTATTCAGGTCCGATTTGTGGTTGGTAATTGCTCTGCTTTAGATTGATGATGGTACCAATATAACCTTGGGACAATTATTACAAGAGTTCTAATAGTCATCATTACTCTGGACAGAAGCTTGAGGTCGTGGGGTCCACGGAATTCTGAATAGGTGGATCCTCTTACTCCAAGCTTCTGTCCAGCATAACGTTGTCTACTATATACAGGGTGTTCGGAAATTGGTGTCAAATATTTTGAGGGTCGGCTGTGTGATCAAAGATAAGAAGAAAAAGTCCTATAAACATGGGTCCGGAAATGCACCAGTCTTTAGTTACAGCCCCCCCCCCCCCCATAAGAAAATTACCTCTCCCTCTGATAAGTTGTGCGACCCAATACTGTATTATGAAGTACTGAAATACCAGGTATGATATGGCACATATCCTGAGTTTGGAATGGAAACGGTGAATCATTACGAGGTATTTAAGAACTGTTTACCCCAAACCTGGAGGGGGGGGGGGGGGGG
>JAHWFP010190442.1:41116-53290 GCA_023313725.1 Lithobius niger
CTCCAAATCAAAACCAAGTTTATGCGATGATTTTTGTGGAAGCTGGAGCGTTAGACAAAGGCAACAAACAAACAAACAAATAAGCAACCAAATTCAAATGTGTGGGTTGAGTACAGTAATGTTGTTCTCGCCGCTTCGGCCAATGAAACAAGTGATCATCCGAATTCTAAGGATTCCCCCACTTTTACGTTTTAAGCTTCTTTGCTTGAAGAGTAGAAAACAAACACATTAAATCCCTCACTTTTAATGGCGAGGATACCCGATTGATAATGTTTGGTGCTCTCCACAGAGATGTACGTACAGTATTTGGTTTTTTTTTGGAGAGGGGGCACAAACTTGGAAAACGATGTAACCTACTTGGTCTTTACACGTAATGAAAGAAAGTACAGTACTACTTTCGATTGTTTTCAATCACACGATGTGTTTTTTCTACAATTTGTTTCATTAAAGTACAAGACCAAAGCAGTTACTCCTCTCTTCCCCCACGTTTGATCCCCCCCCCATAAGAAAATTACCTCTCCCTCTGATAAGTTGTGCGACCCAATACTGTATTATGAAGTACTGAAATACCAGGTATGATATGGCACATATCCTGAGTTTGGAATGGAAACGGTGAATCATTACGAGGTATTTAAGAACTGTTTACCCCAAACCTGGGGGGGCTGTAACTAAAGACTGGTGCATTTCCGGACCCATGTTTATAGGACTTTTTCTTCTTATCTTTGATCACACAGCGGACCCTCAAAATATTTGACAACAATTTCCGAACACCCTGTATACACCCTTTATTACAACTTCTCTAAGAGCTATGTTGGTACCACCATCAATTTAAAACAGATACCAACTACAAATCGGACCTGAACCAGGGGCGGACTGGCAATAGTGCTCCAACGGCTATTGGCCGGTGGGCCAACTGGCTGGGGGGGGCCACTTGAGTCAAGGTTTTTTTTTTTACGTTTTATGGTAGTAAAAAAAAATTACTACTCCCTTTTTGGTGGGACACGGTATTTAATTGTATTGTCCTTTTGTTACAAAAAAAAATTCTTGCGCGAAAATGGGGTGGGCTTGGGGGAGATAATCCCTGGTATTATAATGCCAAAACTTGTCACATGCGTTTCTAATACATCAACTGTAACAATAGCCTGGTTAGCGAGCTAGTAAGCGACACAACGATTATCATTCCACCCCCTGTCCACATTGTCCACACTCAAAGACAAAAAATGGACAGGTCCGTTCTCAAATCGTGACTAAGTTGTTGCTTAGCAAAGAGCGCGTAACAAGTAAAAAAGCAGAGCGCGGTTGGTTGAAAACTACTGTTTTCTTTTCTGGTCAGTAAATATTTAATAATTTTCTTTCTAGTAAAATAGTAGCGTGTGTACGGCACAGCAATCTTGCAGTAATTTCTTAGGAAAAGAAATAATAAAATTCAAACTTAACACGAGTTTTTCTACAACTATAGGCCTCTTTACTTCTAAGTTGTTTTAACGCGATATTTATAGCATCTCACTTCTTCCAGGCCTACGTGGGGCTCTATAGCGGTAGTTGCGGCCACTATAACCTCTGCTAATGCTTTTGCCTTTGAAGCAGAACGAAGACAGAGCATTAGCAAAGGTATCAGTAGCCACAACTGCCGCTAGGGTCCCGCGTAGTACTGGAAGAAGTGACATGCTGTATCTAGTGATCTTTTTAATTTATGCTATTACGTTGGTGAGAGTTTTGAAACTATGACCATAAGTAAACATACAAATCGTTGGTAATTTTTCACTTGATCGATCTATATATAATTGGAAAACAATAGGAAACAATGTTTTCTAAATCTATAATAGGAAAACATTGTTTTCTAGAAATAATTTTTACCTGGGCGTAACTATTAATGACAGTCTACATTAACAATTTAGTCGTCTTATGGCGTTCACGTGGCAAAATGTATGCACAACATTAACCATGTTTTACGTTGTTACGCGTGCGATGAACACTATGACCGTAATGCACTAGTCAGAAGTTTCAGGAGTCAGAAGATCAGAAGTTTTGCAGCAGAAGGTCCAATTAAAAATAGTAATTTGGGGGGGGGGGGCTTTTTGTTTGGTGCAGTGAAGAGTGCAGCGAGTGGCAATAACTAGACGGACACACGTGATAACATTACAATAGTGGGCAGCCCTAATAGGCTGCTGCCTGTTCTTTTGTTTATATACCAGTTAGGGACCAGCCATTATTTATGGCCGCGGGTGGGGAGAATGAAAATGTGACCACCACATTTTCGATGACTCGATCCCCCTTCGAGACCTTGAAAAACTTGATCCCCCCCTCCCCCACCCTAGGCCCAAATATAATGTGACCCCCCGTAAATGCGCTTTTCGTAGCCTGTTGAGACTGTAGATGATTTTCTGTAACCAAGATTAGAGCTGTAGCCAAATTAAGTAAGTAACACTCCGCACCGACAGTTACCGCTGCTGGCGGTTTTGAATAGATGGACCTTCGCGTTGGATATTGGGGCCTCCCTGGATGTTATTTATTTCGATTTTTAAAAGGCTTTTGAGTCGGTTGTTCATAGAAAACTTCTTCTTAAAATTAGTAGCTTTGGTATTGAAGGTAACCTAAAAAACTGGCTTGAAGCTTACCTTGCGGAGCGCACACAGAGGGTGATGGTTGAAGATGTGTGTTCGCAATGGAAACCTGTCCCCTGCGGTGTACAACAGGGTTCAGTTCTCGGACCAATCCTTTTCGTGATCTACATAAATGATCTTAGGATAGGAGGTGCTTGCACCTTTGCATGAAAGTTCGCAGACGACCTGAAGATCAGAGCCGAAAATTTATCTTCTCTCCCGTTACCGGAATTAGATGCCCAGATACACGGCGTTGTTCATGGTCTCGAAGGTGGCAGCTGCCAATCTCGAACCAAAAATGTTCCTCATTTCACGTGGGAACTGCAAATAATTGCCCCCAGTACTTCGTTGATCAGGCGACCTTACCCCAAACTGAAGTGGTTAGGGACCTAGGAATTTGGTTCACCACGAATTTAAAACCATCCTTACACTGCCAGAAAGTCGCCACTGCGGCATTCTGCCACTCCATGATTGTAAATAGGTGTTTTTTATCTGGGTGTGTTGCCACCAGGATTTGGGTGTTCAAGGTGTTTGTGCGTCCTATCTTGGAACATGCTACACCTGTATGGTCCCCCTACCTGTCCGTAGATATTGACCTCTTGGAGAAAGTCCAGCGCCGTTATACTAAATCTCCCTGGATTCCGGAAAATTGTTTATCGCGAAAGACTTGTTAGATTGGGTCTGGAGTTGCTTGAACTGCGACGTATAAAAGCCGACCTCGTACTTACATACAAGATACTTCATAATTTACTCGGCATGGACCTTCCGTTTTTCGATCCTGCACAACGCCTTATTTGTACACTCGGTCACGAGTGAAAGTTGGCCTTACCAGCATCAAACCTTGACTGTCGCCGGCATTTCTTCTCGGTTCGCGTGGTTCCTATTTGGAACGCACTCAGTGTAAAGACTTGTGTCTGCACAGTCGGTTTCGACCTTTCATAGGTTGCTTGATGAGGAACCGCTTCACGTTTTTTTGAAACGTCCTTTGCTCCCGGACACCTAATGGTTTTTTTTTTCTCACCAGCAAAGCCTCACCTTTTCCCTCGCTCCTGACATAGACCCTCTTGGGTTGGCCTTTTTTTTTTTATTTATATATATATATTTTTTTTTAATTATTTTTTTAAAGTGATGACAAATTCCATTATCTGGGTGCGTTAGTTTTTAGTATTCACTAGTATACAATTTTTAGCACTGTTTATACTTTTTAATTGTACAGCATCATTTTGGGCCTTTTAACACTTTTCACACCCTTCCCATGTCCTGCACGTTTGGCGATGCCATCGGGGGTCTTCAGTCCCTGGCAGGTCTAACCTTGGTGGTAAGGCATTCATGTCCCCAAATCTCTTACCATCATCATTCCTTGGCCTTATTATGTTCATTGTATTTACATGTAATTGTGGCTGGCTGTTAGTGACTCCCCAGTCCTTGCCAGACCCGTTGCTATCGCAACAAATTTTATTATTATTATTATTATTACCATCCGTTGTTAGGAAAATTTGTCTCGTTTTTGACGAAACGACATGTTGGGTTAAAAATGTTCTATAAAACATCGATGTCCCTAACATCCATTTCTTGTCGAGATTCATACAATAAGTATGATGAACACACTGTTTGCTTGTATGCCCCCATCCATAACATAGTCAGCAAGTGGAAGACAGAACAAGCCAAGAAACCAGGTGCCAAGGCTTTTCTGCAAAGTTTATTATACAAACTATACTTGCAGTATTGGTACTATTAGCTCCAAAACCTTGTAAACACTCATATCATGGGAGGGGGGGGGGAGGGGGGGGAGGCTGAGAAGCTTAGGCTTTGTTAGAATTTTGACTGCTGAAAGTGTGGTCAATTCTTTTAGTTTGGTCAGTGTTCTTTCGTAATGCGACATAGGGCACGTCACATTTTTCGAATTACCCAAAGTCATTAGTCAGGCCTTTCAATTTACACAAGGATTTTAATGATACGTAATGTAACAACACTACTCCCTTATTTTTCACATTTTAGTTTATAGTTTTTGTTTTCAGCCCTCTTACTCAAACTGCATGCTACTTCACAAAAAAAAAAAAAAAAAAAAACAGCTGCAGAAACAACGCTAAATTTGTAAAAATGGTATTGACTGTTTTGACGATTAACCTTTTAATTGACTTCCTATGACTTTTTTTTTTTGAGTTAGTCGCGGGATTCGGTCTGGCATTTAGTTGGTTTGGAGAAGACGACGTTAGTAGTTAAGGGTACTAATTTGGCACCGTAGTATGGCGTTGTGTACGGTTCCTAACAGAAATCAATACTAAACTTCGGTGTACAAACCTCTTCCGTAACTAATTCAGTGCTATTCGAGATTTCAGTCTGTAACAGTTCCAATGCAATTCGTGTTTGAAGATTTCAAAATTTTTCCCGTAACAGATTTCAATGCTGAGCGCGAGCCTAGCATAAAGTTGTTGTGTGCAGATTAGTATTGAGCTAACGCTCGCCAATGTTGAGCGCGGCGTAACAGATTTTCAATGTTGTGTGAGCTCACATGTCGTGTTGTGCACACGATAGCATTGAGGCCGCAGGCTAGAGTTCTGCGCGCGAGGTGTGCCTATGCTGGAGGAGGGAAAAAGGCATGGAGCGAGCGCTTGGCTATAGTTTTAAAGATATTTTGTTGCGTCCAACTGTTGTCAAACAAAATTGCCTATAAGGAAAGGCAATTTGTTGATAACTATAACGCTTTTTAATATAGATTCTATTATTAAAAATGAATCAGAGACGAGCCAAATGACTCAAAAATATATATTACGAGTAAAAACTAACTTACAGCCTAACTTAAAATTATGGAAGAGAGAAAATGGAAGAATTTTAATAAACAAAAGATAAAGGTAGGACTTTTTTTATCAACGAAGCTAAAGGGTAGTTAAAAATAAAAAAAAAGAGAGGATGGGGCAGATAGCCTAAGTCCTCCAAATTGCGTTTAGATTCATTAAAGCTATATCGTTGGGCCCGTCACGATGAATGTTGTTTAAAGGATTGTTTTTCAATTCTTTAAAAATACCTTCGGCAATGGCATTGCAATGCTCAGCATCATGATGATTCCACCCGCGAATATGATGTAGCAACCCAATTTCACATTCTAGGCTGTGAAGATAAGTATGTCGCGTTAATAACATACTGATGAACCAGGCGCGGCGCATTCGTACGGTACCTAGTATTAGTTCTTGTAGCCTAGTTTCCGTCATCCCGTTCGGAAAGACGGGATTTTTAAAAACTTCCTCCGTTCTCACTGATGGAAGTACGTTTCTAATAGGTCTTTCCGCTGCTGGGTCATCACCATTTTCATTCAGGTTGTCTGGCGGAGGGTAGCAACCAACAATCTCGTAGCATTGTTCAAACAACTGTTGTTGACGTTGAGCTCCGAGCGCTGAGCGCAATTGTAGAGCGGGATGTTGTTTGAGCCATTTCCGCTTCTTAGTTTTGACAATCGACTGCCATTTGTTTCTCTTACCTTTACGAGAATGCTTCTTCCATTTTCGCGATGTTATAATCGCAGTACTAGTGCTGGGTACGACTTCAGCTTGTGCTGAAATCGATGGGGTTAGGGCTACTTTTTGTCAAATCCGGGGTGGGTAGGCCTACTTCCGTACCAGTTTGTGATACATCATTCGAATCTACTTTCCCATTGGACTCGTTGCTCTCTTCCGACGAAATCGATGGGCCAAGGCTGGCTATATCACCAATTTCCGAAGTTGTATCTGACTCACCCCTTCCTCTCAACGACGGACTAAGGCTGGCAACGCTATCAATTTGGTCGTTTCCAGAATTCGACTCCACGTCCGAACCGAGCTCGCTTGGCGACGCAGGGCTGTAATCCATGCCACTTAGTTGAAAATAAACGGGCTGAATAGATTTTTCCTTTTTTCCACTGGGAACGTAGGCTAAATAATAATAAAAAACAAAAAGAATATTCACAGGATACGCCTCTTTCTAGCCTTAAGGCTATGAGCGGCTTCCTTTTTACTTGTCCTAATTTATCTAGAAAAGTTTGCGAATGGGCGAGTGTATTATTTTTTGCTCATTAGTTTTGTGTGTGTGTGGGTGTAACGCTTTTCGCCCTTACGCCATGAGCGAAGTAAAGTTATCTTTTAGGCCTGTCGTATTACGTGCTTAGCATTTTCTCATATCAAGCCCCTCACCTCCCAGTTTTTAAGTATATATGCAAAAAATGTTCCCACCCAAAAAAATTAGCGTAGATGGAGGCCTGTAGTTTTTTCTTTTAGCCAAGATGTTATATAATTAACCAACACGGCCACGGTCGTTTTTCACGACGGTTTGGCAGGACGGGCCTCTAAGCCCCTCAGGCGTTCTTTTCTGATACTCGAGTCAATTGCACACTCATCCTCCCCTTCTCCTTTAAACGTATTCAACTCCACCTACACCCACGAAATTAACATTACATAATTACAGTGCTGATATTTTATACATGTTGTGGGACAGAAAAAAATAAGCCGCCGCTTTTTTAGTATATACTAACTTCTCGAATCCACCTGCACCCAACAAATTAACATCACAATGTTACATAAATATAAGGTTGAGGCAAAGCTTATATTTTATGACTGTCATAGATTACAAAAAAAAATAAGGCGCCGCTTCTTATCATGCAAGGCTGTTCTCAAACCCACCTGTACAACTGTAATTAGCATAAGAATGTTGTATAATTTCGTGGGAACCACTCAGCCTCCGAAGGCAAAGCATGCATTTTTAGCATGCATTAGCCTCAGGCTATCACGCTCTATTGCCTGATTGGTTAGCTACGTACAGAAAATATGTATTAGCTTTAGGGCTAATAAGCCTCCATATTAGGCAATGAATTCTGTCCTGTTCATTTCATTGGTCAGTAGCCACATTTTTGCGTACGGGCCGTCCATATAAATACCACCCAACATTCGCCGTGCCGCAACCTCAGTTCATTTTCGCTCGAGACAACGAACCAGCTCATCTGAATGTAAGTACCGAGTCATTTTTAATAGTAGACATTCTTAGTTTTAAAATTTATAAAGTTTAATATTTTTTTATTCAGGCCTAGTACGTTAGCGCTGTATTCTAAAATAAGTACGACTGTTTTTCCCCGTTTCTTGCTATATTTTAAAATAAGCAAGTCTGTAGAGCCCTCGTTTTTCCTTTTCTCACAATAATTAAGAGATTTTTAGCATGTAATGTTAAATGAACGTGAAGTATTAGGCCTTAGCACTCGCAATGTTATTGAAGTTTTTAACTTTTTCCCTCTTTTTAATAGAAAATATCACCTCTTACCAAACTCAATGGCAGACGTAAAGCAGCTAATGACGAGCCTAAACCCAAAGGTTGATGTAAAACAACGCATTATTTATTTAGGCAATGACGTGTTCGCTCAGGCTTCATCATTCATGAATAAGCCATATATTCACGTCCGGAAAATGATCGTACCATCTAGCGATTTAAGTCCATCGAAAATAGGCATTACTTTCGATACAATTGCTTGGGAATCCTTTATTCAGCAAAGAGATGAGTTGAACGCCATTTTCTTAAACAAAGAAAGTAATAATGCGTTCACAAAGTCGTGGTCGTTTGGAAAACGACTTAATCTTATTTTGAATCGTCACTCAAATTTTTACAAAACCACGGCGATTTTTTGCCGCGATGACGGTAGAAATATAGTACTCGATCAGGCCCAACTTGCTGGTTTGTTGAACTATCAACATTCTATTACGGAGAGTCTTAACGAAATTGTTGCCAAACTCAACACTTCCCAAGTTTAAAATGCATTTATTTTCTCTCTCTTTTTTCACAGTTTAATGGCTACCAATTGTTTTGCACTCTCAGGTCTGAATACGCTACGTGTAACACCTGACGCAACTGGCATAAAAATCGTTATAGGCAAACCGTCCAAAAATGTAACGATTACTCAACAGGAATGGATGTCACTTATAAATAAAATATACCATCGCGAGGCCGGACAGCAACTAGATTTGAAGGCTGGGGAGTTGCATTGTAAATTAGTGAGCGAAGATATTATTTCTTTGAGGGCTAGAGACAATGCAATTGTTCTCACTGAATTGGATTTTCTGCACTTTTATTATTTACTGCCAGCAGTAAGCGATACAATCGTGGCTCTCCACCGCATAATAATGAACACAATGAGTGGTGTTTCTGACTCTGATACGAAGTCAACGCACGTCCATTCTCCCGCCTTTTCTACCATCCCAGTTACTTCACAAAAGCGGAAGGAAGCCTTTACATCGAAACAAACAAAAAAAATTAAGTTTTGCGCAGAATTCCCTCCACTGAGTGCCATTGAAACGGTGGAAGGAAATAAAATCGAGAAAAAAAGTACAAAATACCAACAGGGCCAAGAAGCGGTACATTCTACCAGTGGCAACAACCTTCTTAACAGACGTAAGCATTAAATCACCACTCACGAAAGTGCTTTATAGCCTAGAGTGCAAAACAGTTATAATTTTTCTTCCTTTTTTCTATTTTTTTCCTTTCTCAGCAGCCTTCTCGCCACCGCATCAACAATGGGGCTGGGGAGGGAAAAATGGGGGCGGGGAGGGGAATGGGAGGGGGGAGAGGGATGGGGGAGGGGAGGGCTCGAGCAAGGAGTCAGATCTCTTTAGTGTTGTAAAAAGTAGAGGGAAAATAAATAAAAAATTCAAAACAACATCGTCAGTTTACGAAGTGAAAATTAAGCCAGTAACTGCCCACTATCTATCACAAAATAAACTCGACCCAGTACAGTACATCGACATTGTATTCGACCAAATTTTCGCCCAAATTTTAGCTTCCACTCGCCTTCACGATTTGGTGGGCGTGACTATCTGTGGAGCCGGAGTTGAAAATTCTGTTTTTCTTCCATTTATTAAAAAGCAGCATTTTTTAATTGAGAATTTATTATCATTACTGCTGAAATTGAACCAGTCAGGAAAAAGTTTAGACATTTTCTCAAAATGGGAGCTTAAAGTAACCGTTATTGATGTATCGGATGGTTCTGGAACGTTTCCCAAGAAAAAACAGGCGCGCACAAATGTGTCGTTATGGCTTCAATCAGGACAGAACAAATCCATCATATTTATCAAGAACGACAGCGACAATCTTTGTTTATCTCGCAGTTTGGTGGTTTGTATGGCTCACTGGGATGATCGACCCCTGTACAAGAAACTACGAAATTCCCCACAACTCCAAAAGCAATGCGGGATGGCCCTTCATGAGACCGCTTCGGTCGCTTTACGTCCGGATGGGTATAGCTTAATTGACACGCATGAATTTCAAAACTATTTGTCGACTCTCGGTTTTCAGATCGTGGTATTCGAGAGGATAGGAACTAAATGTCAAATTGTATACGAGGGCCCACCGGCTCAGAAGAGGATCTATTTGTTTTTACATAGCGCACATTTCGTCGGAGTCCTCAAACCCCGGTTTCTATTTAACTCACGCTACTTCTGTCATGTATGTATGCGACCTTACAGTCACAAAGATCGTCACAGCTGTAAAAAATTTAGGTGCCTAAGCTGCCATAGTTCTAAGTACCGTTGCTTCCTGAAGCAGTGGATTCTATGTCCTATCTGTAACCGCCTTTTTCGTAATAGCGACTGTTTCAACAGACATTTTTCCATCCAGCCCCCCTTTAAGAATACAACCGTGTGCAAGTCTCTTCATAAATGCAAGGTTTGTTCTTTGACTTATCAAGGCGACCGAAACACATTCCATCACTGTAGAAAAAGACGGTGTAAAGTGTGTAAACGATGGGTCCTGCCTGAACACCGCTGCTACATCCAGCCTTTACCAATGCCAAAAGCACGCAAGAAACCAGCTCGAATTATAGCTTACGACTTTGAAACGACGCAGAACAAGCGGGTGCTTGACCAAAAGGACAAAGAATTTTTCCTCCATGAAGTGAACCTCGCTGTAGTTAACGTCTCTTGCGAGGCGTGTTTTTCTTCCGACAATTGTGAGTTATGTGGTGAGAAAATCGTGATCTTCGACAATGGAGAGGCTACTTTGGACGAATTTTGTGAGTGGCTGTTTACAACTCATGGCAATGATGCTGACGCATGTGTGGTAGCTCACTCAGCTTCGACTTTTGATTTAGTTTTAATCACGCGTTGGGCGCTAGATAAAGGTGTTAAACCATCCTCGATTATTTACAGCGGAAATAAAATCTTGACAGCGACTATAGAAGGACTGCGTTTTATCGACTCTTATAGATTCATGCCACTAAGCCTAGCTAAACTACCAGCAAGTTTGGGCTTGGACGCTTCTGTTCGAAAAGGAACATTCCCTCATTATTTCAACGAGCCCAACAACTATAAGTACGTTGGCCCCATTCCAGACTTGAAATATTACGACGCAGATGCCCTCTCTTCCACTGGCAGAGAAGAATTGTTAAAGTGGCACGCTCAGCAGAGAGACAGCAGCGCCGTTTTCGATTTCAAGAAAGAATTGATCGCTTACTGTGTCAATGACGTTGCTGTTTTGATGGCTTGTTGCGTTAAATTCAGGGAGCTGATTCGAGAGATATGCCCACTCATGGAACCGTTACATACCTGTATATCTCTCCCTCAACTGGCCATGACGCTGTTCAGAACGTTATACTTGCACAAAAATACCATCGCATGCATCGGGTCGCACGGCCATCACCCTGCCAGACAGTATTCGAGGGAAGCCATTATGTGGCTCACTTGGGAAGCTACTCAGCGCGATATTTTCATTCAACACGCGGGTAATGGCGGTGAAGTCAAACTCGGAAATGGAAAATGGTCGGTGGATGGTTTCAGCTCGACCGACAACACTGTGTACGAATTCCAGGGCTGCATGACACACGCGTGCCCTACATGTGTACCGAACCGACTTCAGAAACTTCCATTTAGTCAGCTTTCTGCTCAAGACACGTACGAAAAATACATCATTCGTCGAAAAGCTCTAGAGGAGATATTACAAGTGAAATACATCTGTAAATGGGAGTGCGAATGGTACAAAGATGTGAAAGAAAATCCCGAATTAGCAGCTTTCGTGAAGTCTTTCCCCTCACTACCTACTGTTCTACAACCTCGTGAGGCATACTGCGGAGGGCGGGTCTCCACTTTTAAGCACTTGCATTCCGTTCGGCCGGACGAACAGATTGTTGCCCAGGACGTTACTAGCCTTTATCCGGCTTGCATGCTTTTTGAACGCTTCCCTACGGGTCTACATCAGATCATTACGGAGTTTGGAGGTAACACCAACATTGACGCTTATTTTGGTCTCATCAGAGCTGTTGTACTGGCTCCACGCCGATTATTTATTCCGTCTCTTCCTCTCAAGCACAACAAGAAACTCTTCTTTCCCCTGTGTAGAAGCTGTTTGGACGATCCCCCTCCACCGCCACACTATGCATGCAAACACAACGACGAACAGAGAGCGTTCGAAGCCACTTTTGTCAGCCCTGAGTTACAGCAAGCGGTGAAAGACGGTTATCAGATTGTGCGCTTGTTGTGCGTGTACCACTTTCCACAGAGCGAGCAGTACGATTTCGAACACAATGCTGGCGGGGTGTTTACTGGCTACATTCAAACATTCTACGCTCAAA
>JAHWFP010190443.1:6027-20693 GCA_023313725.1 Lithobius niger
GACGAAAAAAAAAAAAAAAAACAACAGTGGATGAATTAACCATAATCATTTCACTGGAAAGAAGATAATGCCACATGGCCTGTGGATGGTTGGCTTTTTGTTTATTGATTTCAGATGTTTGCCAGGGAACACCAGATGAAAAGAAACAAAGCAAGTGAAGAAATAGAAAAAAAAAGGATAAGTATAAGAATATGAAGCATAACATTGTGAGTATACAGACACGTTGAACCTTTGAAGTGACTGTGTGGGAAACAAAAGTCGTACTCTCAAGGGCACAAGATTTTTTGTTGTCTCTTTGTCTAGAAAAAATTCCTCAAGGAGGTATGGGTTTTAATTTGGCAAAGAAGTGCCTATCGTTAAAATAGCCAAAAGTAACTTGGAGGGCAAGGGAATAGAAAATCCTTGCCCACAGAGGTGGGCAACTGAATTTCCTTGTGGCAAAGAAGTGTAGGGAAGTAGAAATAGCCAAAACCCTTTAAAACTGATAACAACACGCAGTCTACCACAGGCACACCAGAGGTTCACATACACATCGAATCTAATGACCAATGAACCCAGTATGTAACTTTCATATCAGTTTTCAGGCAGTGCTAAATAGTCAACTGGACAGGATGACGACACGGGACACTTTCTGCCCGAGGGGAAGAAAAGAGGCCCCAGCCGTTCAAGGACACGACAAGAGGAGCCGGCCAGCATCGAGTGAGCGAGAGTGGACTCTCTTGGGTTATGCGGCCAACAGTGGACCGACCTTAGCGGCGATCTCCCCGAAATCACTTTCCGTAAGTTTTCGCGCCGCGTACCTGAAGCCGATCTGTAACTGTACTAGTCTCTCTGCTTCTAGCCACGTACGAAGTAGCGAAGAGGACGAGAGGGCAGCTCATCGGTACGTAAGTAATAACCATTCCGTATAATATCATTAGGCCAACCGCTCGACCCATCCTGACGTATTTAGAGTACATAGTAACCCCAAGTAAAGAAGTTTACAGTATGACCCAGTATGACCCAGTGACCCAGTGTGACCCAGTATTCCCCATATGCTGCAAAGGGGGACCCCAACTCAGGAACTAGCTGAAGGAAATGGAACTCCTTTTTGGGAGAGTGGGGATTCCCGTTCGGCTAGTTATATTAAATTTGAATAAATTTCACAACACAATGGAATGGAAAACTCAAGTATTGTAGCATTTCTCGCTCGGCCGAGCAATTGTTTTCTTAAGTCAGAACTCAATACCAAGTTGAGTAATTGTATACGAAAGATCAACTGTTTTGGATCTTTTCATGGTTTTTCGGACACTCAAAGAAACTTCCATTTGCTTTTCAAATAACTAGGTTCGAAAAGTCCTAAGTTAAAAACCTAAAAGTCAAATCACTCGTCCCTAACTCGAACTGGGTCACTGAGTCAGACTAGGTCACGGTGAGACTGGGTCATTGGGTCACGACTGGGTCACTGGTTTTTACTTGGTCTTACTGGGTCACTGGGTGAGACTGGGTCAGACTGGGTCACTGGGTGAGACTGGATCACTGGGTCACTGGGTCATTAGGCCACTGGGTTACTGGGTCACGAAACATATGACCCAGTCCAACTCTAGCAGACATGTCTCTGTTAACTGTAAGCAACTAAAAGCATATTTTGGCATGTTGAGGATAAATCCCAATGCAATAGAAATCTTTCAAATTGTGGTAAATGTAAGTGAAAGCCGCAGGGATAAAGAAGAAATGAAAGTTAAAGGCTGAGTGTCCACCATTCATAGAGAGAAAGGTGCGTCAATAACGTTGTTTTTTGTCTAGACACATGGTAGTGTGTCGCGCCAAGTTAGGCAACAATCTTCACAACAAACATCACATCAACTCAATTGTCGAGGTTGTAAACCATTGTAGCGCGGCGCCATAGCATCAGTGTCTTATATCTTGAAGCATAGTTGGGTACATTCCAGGTTTCCAGGTTTCTTGAGGGAAAGTAATAATGCGGTACAAAAGCTTAAATTGTGTTGAAATCAAGAGCAATGACCCACCTGACAAAAATTAACTCGTGTAGGAATGCCAGCTAAGCTGCTTTCAATGCAAAATCTGACCCTCAATAACTTTGAAAATGTGTAACTACCTAGCTTGCTAATAACTAGCTAATAACTAGCTACTAGCTAGCTAGCTAATTCTAGTCCGCTCATCCCCATGTTAATTTCCATAGGGTGATTATTCATCGATACCGAGATAACGGGAAGGCTTCCAGCTATGAAATTGGACGAATGGCTACAGTACGATACGAACTGCGTACCTTTTACGATTTGGAGCCTAGGGGTGTAACGAGGATGGCGTGGGATGGCGCGTAAGTACGAATATATTGTTATAACCATTGTTAGTATTGTCGCCATCGTCTGTCATTGGACAGCCAAAGTTCGGACAATGACAACGTGTATACTGACGTGCGTGCCGAGACAGACACTAGTGAAGCACTATGAATCTAAACAACGTTGCCAAAGAAATTGTATTCACGTCCAATTCACGAAAAATAAACCATCTCTAAAAACAAAGCAAAATAAACAAGGCAAAAACTGGTGAAGAGGCTACCAAGTTGAGAGTGGTGCGGCCCTTCAAAGGAGTGATGTCGACACACCAAAACTAACGAAATAAAACAAATTACAACAAAATTAAAACCAAACCAAAAACCTATAAAGAGATGACCAAGTTAAGAATGGCTCGACCTATAGGCAAAAGGTAGTAGCAAATTGTTGAAAACCAATTTCTTGTTGACATGCCACTTTATTACACATCTGCACGGTAGCGGAGTTGAGTCTAATACATAATTAAAAAAAAAAAAGACTGATATCATATCAAAAACCAAAACTGGTAAAAGGGGCCGCCAAGTTCCGAATGGTTCGACCCTTCAAAGGAGTGATATCAACACACCAAAACATTCGCCAACTTAATCGCACCGAATAATACTTTGGACGTTAAATGAAAACTTGCACATTGAAAACTGAACATTGAACATTGAAAACTTGAACATTGTTACCGAATTTAGCAATGTTCTAGTTTTCATTTATTAAGCGGTGCGATTAACTTGGCGAATGTTTTAGTGTGTTGATATCACTCCTTGAAGGGCCGAACCATTCGGAACTTGGCGGCCCCTTTTACCAGTTTTGGTTTTTGATATGTGTTACTGACTAGCTAGTAACTAGTAACGCTGGCCCCATGTTAAATCCCATAGACTCATTGCTCATGGCTAGCGCAAAATTGGGAAGGCCTACGTAGCTTAACTTTTGCACACGGATGCATGGTGATCTGAGCATGGTCCTTTTGTTGGTTTGGGGGTTGTAGGGGTCCGGACAATTGCGTGGGTGGGTTTTGAAATTCGCCACCAGCGTATTTACATTTCGTTTCTTTTCCAAGTTGCGACCAAAGATTTCAAGCAAAAATGGCTTGAACAATCAACACTGGTCCTTAGATTTATTGTAAAAGCCTGAACGAACTAAACAAGCGGCTACAGAGACTGCCTAGTCGCACCGGTCTTCTATACAGTTCCTCCACTTCCAATGTTGAGGCGCACACCTCTATCATGCACTACAACTACTGTTATTATTAATTTAGTTACGTCGAAGCAGTCTATTAAACAATGGACGTTGTAAACAGTGGACGCGTCGAAGCAGTGTATTAAACAATGGACGTAGTAAACAATGGTCGTCAATATCTGGTACTGTTGCGAAGTTGAAAAAAGCGACGGACGGACAAAGTCGTTGCAATAGTCTTCTCGTCGGTTACGGCGTACAGAAGACTAAAAATGAACTGTAACGAAGGACAAAATAAGGAAACATTAACGTTGCCGTGGATTGCGTAAGAATAAAGGGATGCGCGTTACATGATGGTTATGCAACAATACGAGCATCCACGCGGTAACGGGGTTTTTGTTAATAACCCAAAAATAAAATGCTTCGCCTTCTGCTGTTTTAGTAACAACGACCTTCGGGGGTTTCTGCATGACTAAATGTCAACGAAATCTTGAAAAATTAAGGGGAAGGTGCAGGGATAAACAAAACAACTGAAGGGGATGCACTGATTGAGTGAGCGAAGCGAACGAAATCAGCGATTGTTAGCCAGTGTCTGCAAAAATGGGATTGAAACAACTTACAGTTTGCATGTGAAGAATAGCCGTACAATAAACTAAGCCCTGTCAATTTGGCTAATCTAACGGCTAATTGGCAACGGTAAATTTGAAAGTCATGAACGTAAAAATTTATAGAAATAAAAATCTTCTAGAAAAAAGATACAGATGAAGTTAAGACGGTGTAACCTTATGTACGTTCAGAGTCCTATGAAAGTTGAGATATCCACCCAAAACCAAGAATTTATCTGTAGCATTACTCCTTTCTGCGAGTAATTAGTTATTCCTAGTTTGCTTTTAAAGAAAGTATTTGACTTACAAGATCCAAACTCGACAAAATCATAACATCAAATCAGTTACCAAAGTAACAGATATCTACACAAAAGTCAACACCGAAAATGTTGTGAAGTCCAGAAGTAACCTTCAGCAAGGTTACAACCAAAAATGTAAAGAATCCAGCACATCATCAATAACAATAAAATCACGTTAGGTGCAGCTACCAAAAGTCCTGATATCTAAACCAAAAACAATAAATTGTAAGCAAAAAAACCGCCAAGTTTCAGCCATTGAACGTCTGTGATATCAAAAACGAGCCAAGTTTCCACTCATCAGACATACAACGCAACTTAAAAACTTGGTGCATGGCAAGCCTTTCGTTTGGAAGACCCAAGATGCACAACCAGCATCAAAATAAGCGCTAGTTCATTGTTGTTGAAACGATCGATCACTCAATCTGATCTCGATTAAGAAATACTATTTACGAACTGCAAAACTCAGTATCAAATCGTGGAGGTTCCGATTTTCCTAACGTCGGGAAGGGTTCAAACTGCGTTACTACGTTATACTACGTTATACACCGCACTAGCTTTTACAGTACATCACGCTAGTTGCAGTAGTTCAACAAAACGCCACCATCTGTGTTGTCAAACTTTACTGTAAATTGATTCAAACAAAAGATATTGTAACAAAAAATCTTTAACATTATTTTGATAAAAGTCACTGTATACATATAATATATTTATTCAAAAACGTAAGATATAGTCGAACTATTCAAGTAAAAAAAAGGCCTGCAATGTGCCAAGTTTTAAAGTTGTGTTGTATGTCTGATGAGTGGAAATTTGGCTCATTTTTTATATCACAGACGTTCAGT
Organism: Lithobius niger; assembly: GCA_023313725.1. NCBI lineage: Eukaryota > Metazoa > Arthropoda > Chilopoda > Lithobiomorpha > Lithobiidae > Lithobius > Lithobius niger. The sequence continues at coordinate 11,271 of JAHWFP010190443.1, forward strand.
GGCTGAAACTTGACGGGTTTATTGCTTACAATTTATTGTTTTGGGTTTAGATTATTTATAGACATAAAATTTCTCGAGAAAAAATACAGAGATGAAGACAAGACAGTGAGAACTTTAGTAAACGAAAAAATTCTCAATTTTTCTGATGTGACGGCTAATTATTTATGGACATAAAATTCCTCCAAAAAAAAAAAGGTAGAGCGAATTATAAGAAGCGCTGACTTTTTGTATGTTCACAATCCTAGGGTACATGTGTCTATCAACTGCAAGTAACTTCAAGCATATCTTTCATGTCGAAAATAATTCCTAATGCACCCGAAATCTTGAAAAAGTAAGGGGAAGGTGCAGGGATAAACAAAACAACCAAAGGGCATGCGCTGATTGAGTGAGCGAAGCGAACGAAATCAGCGATTTTTAGCCAGTGTATGCAAAAATGGGTTTGAAAAAACTTAAGCATGTGAAGAATGGTCGTACAATAAACTAAGCCGTGTCAATTTGGCTAATCTAACGGCTAATTGGTAATGGTAAATTTGAAAATTATCAATGTGAAAATTTATATATCAAATTTCTCCAGAAAAAAAAAGTACAGTTGAAGATAAGACGTTGTAACCTTTTGTACGTTCACAGTCCTATGAAAGTTGTGATATCCACCTTAAACCAAAACTGGTTGTATCGGCAGCCGTTGCTGGCGTTTGAGCTGCCACCATCCTGTGCTGATGCGCCGGACGTTTGTGGGTAGACCAGGCGGACGCCATTGATTGAAGACTAAGGTCATCGGCCCCAGCTCGGCGCCGGTTTGGAGTGGTGGACTGTTCCTGGGCCTGTGGCGGATGTCCTTACAGAGGAGCTCCCAAGAAGTTCGAGTCAAGTCCAGACTGTATTATTATAGGCCAATGTGCGCATGCATGCCATGACGTGCATTGTAGTCATGGTGTCATGCTTTGTTTGTCATGCATGGTTACCATTGGTATTATATTCATTCCATTCCAATTCCTCCAAACTGCATCACGTAGGAGTGAAATCTTAATTTATACGCCTTTTGGACCACCAAATATTTCGATCTTTTATACCATATTCTGCAACATATGTAAGTCTATGTATTTGCCATCAATACTTTTCCCTAATCTGTAAGTCCAGCCAACCGCCAATGTAAAACCGCAAGGGTTATTCCGTGTATAAGTCGGGCGAGCATAAAATTGCAACCTCCACCGCAATAAAAACCCAATGGAACCAAATAACCAGCGTCATTTTTACATGCCAAGCCATAACATCAACTACCACTGAACTCCCGTCAATAGATGGTGTAAAATGCCGCTAAGTTTCTCCAAAAGGATCGGCCTTTGAAGGTAGTGATTGCATAACTAGGGCCGTCGTACTTCCACTGTCGACATAATGGAGCTGGCTCCGCTTTCTTTGCTGTTTCATGAAGTACCATGAATACGTTATTGGTACATCTTCCTCTTTGTGAATGGTGGACACTCATCCTTTAACGTTTTGTTTTTCTTTATCCCTGCACCTCCGTCTTATATTTTCCACAATTTGAGTTTCGAGCGCATTGAGTTTTAACCTCAACATGACAAAAATATTAAGGCTGGGCCGTTAACTTTTTTTCTACCTCAACCGATCATTAAACAAAACTGGCCGATACGAAATCCTGACCAGATTTCCGATACCGAATCCCCTAATAAAATTTAAAAATTCGCCATGTAATTTCTAAACAATAAGAGACAGTTGCTTGGGGTGAATCAAACGTCAAAATCGGTCAACGAAAAGTGAAAATATCTTCAATTTGGTTTATTGCCGATCTTTCTGGACTTTATTTCGACCGATGTTGCAAATATCGGTAAGGAATTACGTGAGGCAATCTGAATCTGGAATCGGGATCGGCCCAGCCTTACAAAATAGGTCTTTAGTTTAGTCTACTAGTGAGGCCACTGATCTGACTTGATTTTAATTCAGAGCCATGGAATAACGCCGCATGTTTATCATCAACAATCAATCTTTTAACAATGATGCCTTTAACAATTAATAACGGCTTCGCTCTTGCTATTGGTCCATTTTGTCACCCTGATGGTTCATCAACCCCATGTCCGATTCCGAATTTTTTTTTATATAAACCTTGTCCGGACATCCGTGCTACTGCATGCAAAGTTTGGTTTGAATAGTCCTTATGGTTTTCGCGTGATGCGCGGTCTAAGATTACATTGGAGTGTCTTCATAGCGAGGCTACGCTCCAAATAATAATGAAAGCCTTTGTCTGAGGCGAGCCCACCGGATGGTTAGCAAACATGGTTGTAAACAACTTGTTAACCATAATCGTGACTACTTTGTTGTTAGGCATTGTTGTCGAACCATCTGTTTTTCAGAGACATTCGTGCATTCAAGATGGCTACAGGAAGAGGAGGCCCCGCTGTTGAGGTCTTTTGTCCTGCCCATCAAGATGCTCCTGTTATCGAAGATGCCCACGCAGGCGACGTCATTTGTTCCGAATGTGGGCTCGTCATCGGCGATAGAGTGATCGACGTTTCCAGAGAGTGGAGCTTGTTTTCCAAAGACGAAGAAATAGGAGACACAAATTCCCGTTGTGGTTATTCTGAGGACGACCTCCTCCGAAATCCCCAAGGACAGTTGAGCACGTCTATCAGCATTAAACTCAACAATGGCCGGTTGGACAAGAACAATCTGTCACTGATTCACAACCCTATAAACTCGATGGAAAGTAAAGTTCGATTTTGCCTCAAAACGATGAACATGTTGGCCGCCCGTCTGAGTATAGCCGATTGCGTCAAGTTTCGGTGTCGGTGGATTCTGAAGCAGTTAATAACAAAAAAGCTCACCAGAACAATGCCAGAAAGTTTGGTTGCAGCGTGCTTACTCATTGCTTGCCGTTTAGAAAAAGTTCCCAGGACCCTTCAAGAAATTCGTGCAGCCTCGACCGTTACGGAGAGACAGATAAAGGTCCACTACAAGCTTGTCGTCAGAGCCCTGAATTTGAAATTCGAACCAGTGTGCTTTAGCGACTTTATCAACAGATTCTGCGACACGTTAGGATACCCAAGAAACGTCCAGAGACTTGCTTGTCACATATGGGAACGAATTGAAGCTTTGAAGATAACTAACCATTGCGGTATGGTCAGAGTAGGAGCTTGTCTATACATGGCAGCTATACATTCAGGTATGCCAAAGAACCATACAGATATAGCGAACCTAGTCGAAAAGACCGAGATTTCTATTATACGAGCTTACCGTGAACTGCGTGCTAGATCTCACGAAATTCTACCTCTTGAGTGCAACTCCAGTGGTGCCATAGTTCAGAAGGCTTGAAATAATTTTTTTTTTTCTTCGCGGCTATAGGGTATCCCAGGTTCGTAAATGGGTAATTAATGTCCTGAATGTGGTAGCCTCGAATATTCAAGTACTCCTGCTTGTTTCATGAATGACTGCGATTTGGTAGTCAAACCGCCTCAGAAATATCATATCATATACCAAGTTAGATTTAGGGAAGTTAGTCTGAATGAACCACCAACATTTAGTCTCTTAAGACTTAAAAAATATGTTGTACTCTGAAGACCCTGCAGTGATTATGCAGGCGGGTTTGCATGGTTCATATGTATAAGTTTTCAGTCGTCGACAAATAGCATGTATAAAAGAAAATTTAAATTTAGATTTGAAACTCTTGGGCCCCTGCAAAGATACAGCCCATGAAATTTGAGGGCCACCATCCAATTAGAGTACGTGGGTACGTGTGAAAGTTTAAGTTTTTCCCAAATATTAATAATTTGTGTTAAAGGAGAGAGTTTGGAGTAATCTAGTCTAACATTCTTCTATTGACTCAATACCCTTCTGAAGGTGCTTGACAAGAAGCATTTCCCGGTATTTCACTTCGCAAGATATTTTATCCATTTTAAAAAGGGAAAATTTTCCTATTCCGTGCAGTGCAGTAGAGGGATGTGGAAAGTTGTTTTTAAATACAGTTGCGTTTTGCTCCAAATGAAGTTCAAAATGTGTGCAATATTTCGTGAACTGTTACCCGAGATGAGTAAGTCTGTAATGGGTCTATCATGTGGTCGATAGTTGACGTGGTGCATTCGTTAACAAATGCTGTTTTTGTGGGGAAGCTTGGGAGTGTTCCGTAATTTTTGAATCTCTGTGAGCTTCAGCGTTCGGCGAAACATGTCAAACAACCGTTCATGTAATTAGCTGTCTGCTAGACTGAAAATGTTGAGAAAAGTGCATGAATTTAATAAAACTCTTTAAAGTTCATGCTACCCAAATTTTGTTCTTACTATTTTCTAGCCAACAATTTGCACAATCAAGAAAACCATTTTTCAAGATAAATGTTTGTCGAGACCAGGTTCAAATGCACAGTTTTTCTGAACGAATGGCGGCGGATTCTTTAGCAGTATAAACAAGCCCTCTCTGCCATTTTAAACTTTACCTGTTTACTTTCAAAGTTAATTTCGTTTGCTGAATTTGATTTGAAAAAAAAAGCATACAAAGGGTTCTTTAACACTGGCAATTCGTTTAAAACAACAAAAAATATATAATTGTCTGTAATGTATCTAAAGCAACAGTTCTGCCAGTGACGTAGTCAAGGTATGGGCTGAAGAGCGGGGCCCCATCAAAGGTAATTCCTCAAGTGCTAGCGCTCCATTGCGCTTAGATTTACAAAGCTGATTTTTGCTCCGAAGTGCCTCTTTTTCTGTCTTCGCCCCCGCTCCCCCCCCCCTTCAAAAAAAATCCTGGCTTTACTACTGAGCCCTCCTTTTTCTCTCCCAGTCACATCAAACGGCGAATTGACAAAATCAATCGTGAAAAGTCATTGCGATGTCTAATACGACAACTGTAAATAAATATTAAACACTTGTTTCTGCATTGATTATTTCGAAAACTACGGCAAACTTCTACCATAAAAAGTCAACAATTGGAAAGAACACACAAAAAAATAAAACGAAAAGGCAAATGGCAAGATAAAGTGGAAAGCAAAAAATCGTGTAAGAATGGCGTTATCTATGGCTAAAAATTCGTCAAGTTTAGTTCGGTAATTAAACTTGTTATTGAACTTGACAAAATAGCTTCACGTTTTGATGTCACCACTTGCAAAGGCTAAAGGATTTGGTAACTTAGCGGAGATCTTTACCACTTGTGGTTTTTGGTTTGATATATACATATTGCAAGCAAAAACGTCAAAAGTGCCGTAAAAAAAAGGATTATATAACTGAAGTTTCACTTGTTCAAATGTACACGGATAAATATTTATGAATTTTAAATGAAATAATCAAGTGTACAATTAAGAATATTGCATCTGTTTAAGTGCTGTTGTGCTTTACCAATTATTGTTAAAGCACATTGGTAAAGCACCTAAATTTCTCAATTGTACATTTGATTATTTAAATTAAAAATAACACATTTTTATCAATGTACATTTTAACAAGTAAAGTGAAACTTCAATCATATACCCCCTTTTTTTTCGGCACAGTTGACGGTTTTGTTTGTAATCGGAATACCTTTTTTTAATGAACTAATTTTATAAAGTAATTATAATTATTTATGTAATTATTTATAATTTAAACTAATAAAATTAATCAAGTAATTCGTAATCTACATAATTAAAATCATATGATGTGCGTGCGTGCGTGTGTGTTTGTACCTCTACTCCTCCGGAACTAAAGCACCTACAAAGATGGGAGTAAAACCAAACGAAAGATAATTAAATTTCGCTTTTAATAGGCCTATTTTCATCGCTGTAACTTGATATTATCACCCTCAAATAAGCGAAAGAACCTGAAAAACTAACGTCAAAGTTTTTTTTACCCGCATGATGTTTGTTCATGACGTCATAGTTTGTTCATGAAAACCTCCTTGAGCAAAGAGAGATGATCTGGAAAAGGATGCACGGACGACGTATTTTGCAACAAACCACATACACATCTTAAAATTGGTTTTGTATTAACCAATGAATTGATGAATTGATTTTATGGAAAAATCAAAACAATAGATTTGGTTTTAAAAGGGTGTCAAACATTCGTGTTTTTGAAGCACGGAGGCGTGGATCGAAAGAGCAAAGCGAGCGATTTCCACAAAGTGGTGTCTCGCTTTGCTCTATTGTAGGAGCATCGTAGGAGATTACATCTGATGTTTCTCCAAGTGAGGGATCATCAGAAAGTGAAGTGATAAGACGCCCATGGACAAATCTGTACTGAACAGGACATAAAGAAGAATATCCTTAAAAAAAGTAAAACAAGAAAACCCATATAAAGTGTATACCAACACAAATTACAATTGATGTGTGGTACTTGGTGGTTACATTGATCCAGTCACGTTTCTGAGGAAATGTCTGCGCTGATTGAGTGAGCGAAGCGAACGAAAATCAGCGTTTGTCAACAGCGCTTTTCATGAGAAACAGCGCTTTTCTAATAAATTGCTTGATCTAAACTTTTTGCTTGACTCCTTGGAAGTAAAAAAAAAATATTGACCTTCTCTCGAGATAACCGATATAACCGATAACCGATATACTGACGGTCTGTCAGTATCACAGGTGTTGCAGCAAGAAATCTCCTCGAGCGCAGCGAGCGACTCCGCTAGTCTACATCATTAAGGACGTACGATGTGCGTGCGTGTGTGTGTTTGTACCTCTACTCCTCTGGAACCAAAGCACCTACAAAGATGGGAGTAAGACCAAACGAAAGATAATTAAATTGCGCACAGTATAGGCCGATTTTCATCGCTGTAACTTAAGATTATCACCCTCAAATATGCGAAAAACCCTTAAAAAATAACGTCAAAGTTTGTTTTAATCCTCTTCATGTTTGTTCATGACGTCATAGTTTGTTCATGCAAACCTCCTCGAGCGAAGCGATGATCTGGAAAAGGATGCACGGACGACGTATTTTGCAACACACCACATATACATCTTAAAATTGGTTTTATCCTAACTGACTTGATGCGAGGAAAAATCAAAACAATAGATTTGGTTTTAAAACGGTGTAAAACATTCGTGTTTCTGAAGCATGGAGGTGCGTGGACTGAACGAGCTATGCGAGCGATTTCCACGTAAAATAAACTTTTTCAATGTGTGTCTCGCTTTGCTCTATCAATCTTTTATCTCTCATCACACATGTTTCTCCAAGTGAGGGATCACAGGAAAGTGAAGTGATAAGACGCCCATGGAACAATCTGTACTGAGCAGGACGTAAAGAACAATATTCTTAAAATAAGTAAAACAAGAAAACCCATATTAAGTGATGTGTGGTGATATGCAGTTCATGGTGGTTACATTGATACAGTCACGTTTCTGAGGAAATGTTTGCGCTGATTGAGTGAGCGAAGCGAACGAAAATCAGCGTTTGTCATCAGAAACAGCGCTTTTCTGATAAATTCCTTGATCTTTTTGCTTGACTCCTTGGACGTTAAAAAAATAATATTGACCTTCTCTCGAGATAACCGATATCACATACTACACTCTTATAATTTGCTTGATCGTTTTTATGTGGAAGGTCTGTCTATATCATAAGTGTTCCAGCAAGAAATCTCGAGTGCAGCGAGACGACGCGGAATGAGCGAGCGAAGCGTGCGACTCCGCTAGTAAGGATAATGCTTCCTCTTCACGCTTCCTCAACGTGCGGGTGAATAATAATAATGTTGGCTCACCAGCACTGTTACCATTTCTTTATTTTTCAGTCTGTGTCTTGCGGCTGACGTTTGCTGATTGGCAGTGTTCCCTAATTTAAACCAATGTAAAACAAAACTGATCGTTCAGGGTTCCGTAACTCCGAAATGGTTCGACCAATTGTAAAAGTGGTCTCTTTGAGGATGAAGAAGTGCGACATTTCTGGCTTAGATCATGTTTCAGATGTTAGGTAGGTGCAGTAGTTTTTTTCTGAAACGATGGACAGTTTTCAAATTTACGTGTAGCCCCAACTTTTACTCTTGTACAGAATTGCATAATTTTTGGTATAAATATACCTGTCATACTTATCTACTACCTGGCCAAGTTTGGATGAGAGATATTGAATAGGAACAGAGATTTTAATTGTTTTAGTTTTGCTGCGGGAGGACTTCAATCATGTATATTGATGAAAGAGATGATACGAATCGGCGTCATAATGATGTCTGCTCTCGGGGAAAAAAGCTCGATGAAAAATGGCGTTCGGAATCGCTCTGCCGCATGGTAAAAAGTGGGTTGCCCTACCTAAGTTCTATAAAATTCAACCCGAGTCGGGGCTTAGTCGCTGCAAAACATATCAGATAGGTCAAACCTGTAAACCAGGTGTCTCGGGGAAATAAAGGAGGATGCGATCGGCGTGAACATGCTGTGCTGATAGTGGCCAGTGATCACCCCCACATGGTCAAAGCAGAACAACAAGAACAACAACAAGTGAACAGTTGTCAAATTTATTCGTGTGGCTCCCTACTATTACTCTTGGCACATAATTCCATAATTTGTGGTATGAATATACAGGTTGGTCCATAAAAAACGCAACAGTAAAATTTTATAAGTCAAAGTTTTTTTTTGTTAGCACTCTCCAGAACCGTGAAAGAACTTTCAAAACTTCCCGTCACTATTAGACATCATCTGACCCTTTACGGTTCTGGAGGGTGCTAACAAAAACGTTTGGACTTAAGAAAAATGTTGCTGTTGTGTTTTTTTATGGACCACCCTGTACCTTCCAGATAGTACATAAGTATGTAAGGTATTTTATACCAAATGTTTTTCAGTTAGATGCTATTGTAAGCCAATAATCTGAACTTGACGGCGCAATGTTCAAGTTTTCATTTAACGTCCAAAGTATTATTCGGTGCGATTAAGTTGGCGAATGTTTTGGTGTGTTGATATCACGCCTTTGAAGGGTCGAACCATTCGGAACTTGGCGGCCCCTTTTACCAGTTTTGGTTTTTGAGGTCATATCACTCCTTTTTTTTAAATTGTGTATTGACTCAACTCCACTACCGTGCAGATGTGTAATAAAGTGCCACGTCAACAAGAAATTCGTTTTCAACAATTTGCTACTACCTTTTGCTTATAGGCCGAACAATTATTAACTTAGTCACCTCTTTATAGGTTTTTGGTTTTCTTTTAATTTTTTTGTAATTTGTTTAATTCAGTTAGTTTTGGTGTGTTGATATCATTCCTTCGAAGGGCCGAACTACTCCCAACTTGGTGGCCTCTTTACCAGTTTTTGGCTTTGTTTATTTTGCTTTGTTTTTACAGTTGGTTTATTTTTCGTGAATTGGGCGTGAATACAATTAATTCGCAACGTTGCTTAGATTTATCGTGATACACTAGTGTGTGTCTAGGCACGTACGTTAGTACACACGTTCTCGTTGTCCGAACTTTGGCCGTCCAATGAGAGCCGATGCTGATAATGACAACAATGGTTATAACAATATTTTCGTACTTACGCGCTCTCCCACGCCATCCCC
>JAHWFP010190444.1:0-20052 GCA_023313725.1 Lithobius niger
ATTTAAATGTTCCCTATTTTTAATAGCCCATTTTCAGACCTGTTGGGATTCTTGCAAGGAACCCAACAGGTCTGAAAATGGGCTATTAAAAATAGGAAACATTTAAATGCGGGGATGTATGCTAGATGCTGGCATTTAATCTTTTTTGAAACGATTTTAGAAAAATGGAGCCGTGAGACATGACGTGGGAAGAGCATTCCAAGGTAAGCGAGAGAAAAAAGTACGTCGTGCCCATTCATGACACCAGTGACGAAATTTTAATTTATAAGGATGGGTAAAAATTATTCCAAAAGTCTGTATTTAAAATTTATCTCTAAGATTAAATAAAGACGAATACAAACCTAGTTAGTAATCCAAACCTGTCAGTATGGCTGAGTAGTACGACGCCGGCCTTTGATTTCAAAGGTCGTGGGTTCGATTCCCCACTCAGGCAGTCTGACATTTAAGTCCAAAAGGCAACGTAAATAGGTTTGCATCCGTATTTATTGAACACTTATCGAGCCCAATTGGCTTTCTGTCCCGTTTTATCTCTAAGATCAGGACCGAAATAGAGCTACCGTGTGTAAAAATAATAATACGTTTTTATTCCAATTGTTGTCCGAAGCGCACGAGAGGTTATATGGTCAACATCTTGTTAGTTAATAATTAAATACATTACACAAACATCTATATTACAAACAAAAACGTCAAGTGTGCCGTAAAAAAAGGGTTATATGATTGAAGTTTCACTTTACTTGTTAAAATGTGAAACTTCCCTCCAATTGAGGTCCTTCCAATTGGAGGGACCTCAAATCGAATAGGTCCTTCCTTTCAATTGATGATTTTTAATTGAAATAAGCAAATGTACGTTTGAGAAAATTCCATCTGTTTAAGTGCTGTTGTGCTTTACGTTTTTACATATATGATTCGTAAAGCACAATGGCACTTAAACATATGCCATTTTCTCAATTGTACGTTTGCTTATTTCAATTAGAAATTATCAGTTTTTATCCGTGTACATTTTAACAAGCAAAGTGAAACTTCAATCATATAACCTTTTTTACGGCACACTTGACGTTTTAGTTTGTAATCCGTGAACCTTTTTTTTTATATCATTCAGTAATGTCGACTAAAAAAAGGAAAAACTGGAATGAACTAGCTGGACCCGTGCATGCTGCACGATGATTGAATTTTCCGAACTTAGCTACTCCCGGTGTTTTGTCGTGTTAGGAAAGTAACTGGTGCTGTCAATTTCTACCCCCCCCCCCTCCTGTGCACCTCTGCCTGCGTCTTTGCCCCCAACACCCTCCAAACCGAACTGCACCCCCTCCCAGACTCCTGCAAAGTGGGGTGTGTAGCTCCCCGACCCTTTACGTGTTTGGGCTTTGTTTTTAATGCACCCCCTCACCTACGCCTTTCCCCCATCAGAGAATCCCCTCCCCCCGAAATGTGACAGTCTGCCTCCTACCCTTCTTTCTCGCCCTTGTCATCCTTTCCTGGCCGAAAATCGGGACATTCGCACGGTTGTTTTGGTGTAGGCCCGGAAAAGTCACAATGAAGTTGGACTGAAGTCTAAAAAATATCCAATCACTGAGAAATCCAGCATTGAGTAAGCAAGTAACTCTGCTCATCAGCGAAAGTCAAACCGTCGACATTGGCACACTCCACAACCAAATGAAGTTCATTGCCGTTATAATTGTTGCAATTATAATTGTTGTTCCTTTACCGAGTATGAACGGCCGCGCATGCAATGATTGTTGCTGCTTACTTTGAAACAATTCAGCTCATCACAGAAAGCCTAATTCTACGAAGCAAATAAGCTATTTTATCGTTAATATAGCCGCCAATTTCGAGGCCTGGGAATTAAGAATGTTGCTTAGTTGGTTTAAAACTATACGGGTTTAGCTGAAACAAGGGGTGTTTCATTTTACCCATCAAGTATGAACTGTTTTCGATGAAAGTTTGAAATACATAACACGTGCACCAAGAATTGTTATGCACCGTAGCAAAGACGTCACACGTGCACGAAGAATGAAAAAAAAAACGTTACTTTTAATTGTAACGATAAAATTTAATTGTTGCTGCTGCTGCTGATTCCTGAGCGCTTACGGTATCATACACGGCGATAGCCGTGTATATATGTGATTGAAGTCCTCTCTCCAGCAAAACTAAAACTATTAATTTCTCCGTTTCTATCCAATATATTTCGACCAAACTTGGCCAAATAGTAGATAGCAACTTTTCCCAAGTTTATACCAACTTTTATGCAATTCGGTGCAAGAGTAAACGTACGGAGCCACACGAAAATTTGAAAACTGTTCACTTCTTGTTGGTGTTGTTGTTGTTGTTGTTCTTGTTCTTGTGTGACACAGTTTCAGAAAAAACTACTGCACCTACCTAAAATCTGAAACATGATCTAAGCCAGAAATTTCCCTGGGCTTTATCCTCACAGAGACCACTTTTTCGATTGGTCGATCCATTCTGGAGTTACAGGTCCCTGAACGATCATTTTGATTGTTATACATTGTTTTAACCATTGTGATTAGGGAACAATGCCACTCTGCAAACTCCATATCTATTCTTTGTGCACGTGGAATGTCTTTGCTAAAAAGTCGATTGTTGAAGGGCGAAATGAAAGAATGTGGCCAGTTTGTGGCCCTCAGCTGGTCATGGATCGGCTGGACTACAAAGAGGCAAGGCTGCTTTCGCGGTTGAGGACTGGACATTCGCTCCTGCGAGGGCACCAACACCGGTTTGGGTGGGTTGATACTCCTACCTGTGCTGTGTGTCATGTCGACATGACACCGAAGCACTTCATTCTCGTTTGCCCGCTGTATCACCGCCAACGGGAGGTGCTGCACCCCTGGATACAGGACCGGCGAACGATCCAGCTCCTACTGGCTGCGACCCCAGGGAAGGGTTCACTCCGAAGGATGAGGATGCTTGCCAAATTCTGCATGGCAACAGGTATACAAGTTTAGCGGGTGCGTACGGCTCACTCCCTCCTCCTCGACGTAACTGGCTGCCCGTGGCTGAGGCGGGAGAATGGTGCTCTGTTAGTGTGTGGATGGAATACTCAGTGCTACAAGTGCTTCGTGTGTGTGTGCTCTGTTGTTCTGTGCTGTTCTGTAGAGGGTGAGTGCCGGCCCACAAACATGTGTGTGTGTGCTTCAGTCTTGTACACAGTGGAGGGATCAGTGGTCAACGGTTATTGATTTTCTGTTAGTGGATCTTTGCCACAGTGCTTCGGGGCAGCGGTGCCCCGCGGATGCATGGAACTTCTCCTAGATGGAGGAGTCATGGACGTGTTTGTTGGACAAGATGTCTTGTACACAGTGGATGGACCAGGGTAGTTTGCAGGTTTTGCATTTTGGGGTGTTGTGTGTGATATTTTGGTTCTGTTGCATGTGACTGAGATGCTGTTGTGTGGCTCTGTAAATGTTGATTACTGTATTAGATGAGTTGGGGCGTACGGTTCTGGACCAAGGCTCCTAGAAATAAAAATGAATGAATGAAATAATGATAGGGCCTTAGGGCTTCGGGCAGATGACCAGGAGTGGTTAACGCTCGTTAAACCCTTTGGTTGAAAGAAACCAGAACCCTTAATAAATAAATTGAATTGAACTGAAAGAATCCACCGAGCTCCTGGCACTCCTATGCTTGCGAAATTTGAGTCGTGGTTCCGCGGACCTGATGGGTAGGATTTTGTTAGACTACAGGGGCCTGAATGAGAAAACACGTGGGGTACTTGGTGCTGCTGGGAGTGGTGTTTCTGCTTTGGTCTCCATTGGCAGGCAGGTATTTGATGTTGCAAGGGCTCTTCCTGTATGCCCGTGGGTGTGGTGTCCGGGCCTGTCTGTGCTCTTCGATCAGGTGTACGTTGAGTGTAATGTTTTCTGTGATGCGTCGTTCTACCCGGACACGCAGATTGGTGGCATTGGTGTGGTGATTCCAGCATTGAAGGTTGAGCAGCGGCGCTGTGTCAGTGCGATGACGTCTAGTATGGCATGTGAATTAGTTGCAATTTCAGTTGCGTTAGATATCGCAAGCGACTTGGACCTCCCATCCTTTTCGGTTGAAACTGACTCGTTGTCGGGCATCAGGAAGCTACAGCACTCGTGGGAGCTACTGGTTGTTTCAGACCCGCTGGTGTATACTATAGGATGGAAGTTCTGTACTGCATCTCAGACCAAAACTGTCTCGCTGCGGTCGGTGCGTGGCCATAGCGGCCACCAGGGAAATGTGTTTGCGGACGGTGTGGCAAGGGAGGCGGCTGAATCTGGAGTGCCGGAGGTGGTGCCTCTCCTGTCCGCACGTATGAGGAGACCACTGGTGCGGGACTGGTATCTATGCCGGTGGCAGGATGACTGGGCTGCTGCCCAAACTGGTAGGACCTTGTTCTATGTTCAACCAACATGCTGCACTAGGTCTGTTTTGGACTTGTTGTTTCTTTGGGAAGCGAAATTGCTCTCAAGGTTGCGTATGGGTCATTCTCAGCTCCATTGTCACTAGTTCAGGTTTGGGTGGGTGGGCTCACCGCTTTGTGACTTGTGTGGTGTGGATATCATCACGGAACATTTCTTGCTAATTTGTCCAAAATATGTGACTCACAGACGCCTAGTTCCTATGTGGACTTCGCGTGTGCCTGGACTTCAGGATGCATTGTCTCTCGGTACTGGGAGGGATGTGTTGCCAAGATTGAGAGCTGTTGCGCGGTACTGTGTTAGGACGGGTGGTCAGGTGTGAACAGTTCCGGTACGGGTGGGTTAGATCATTTTTGTGTCAGGTATGTCTGGTGGAAGAGACTCCGGAACATGTGTTGCTGCGTTGCAGAAAGTACACTGTTCAGCGTAAGAGGTTAGCGTCCTGGGTGCGGGAACGTGCAACGCTGCAAGAGTTGTTGTCGCTCACGCGAGGACAGGCACCGTTGGTCAAGTTGTGGGCCATAGCCAAGTTTTGTGGAGAGTCAAGAGTAAGCGTGTAATGCCCCTCCCCTCCCTTTACCCTCTCTCTGTAAGACGTGTTTGTGGATTTGAGGCCAGTTGCGGCGTGCAAGGAAGTGAGTATTGCAGATTGGCCTCAGACAGATACTGCAGAAGCGCCAGAGTGTGAAATGGGCCCACTGGAACTTTCCCTAAATGGGAGAGAGATAGTGGGCCTGAGTGGTGCTTTAGTGCCATGGTTGTTTAAGTCGGATTGACTTCGTGAGTGGAAAGTGTATGAAACGTTCATGGTAAACGAAAGTGGGTCGGTGTGGAGAGACCTGTGTTCCTGTACTGGAGCAGTTTCTGTGAGTGGAGGTGTTAATTTAAGCCACTGGAACTTTACCTAAATGGGCGAGAGAAAGTGGGTCAAGGCGGTGCAGCGGTGGTGTGATGAGACCTGTGCACTGGTGTGGTTTTGCGAGTGAAAGAGTGAAACAAGCCCACTGGAACTTTCCCTAAATGCGAAAGAGAAAGTGAGTCAAGGGAGGTGCTTCAGCGCTGTAGTGAGAACTGTGATTTAAGCTGATTTAAGTTAAATTGGTTTGATTTGGTGTGATTTAATATGATTTGATGGCTGATTTTGTATTGATGTTGTATTTTCGGGTGATTGAGGCGTACGGTCTAGGGCCAGGGCCTCAAATAAATCTTTCGTGAAAGAATCCAAGTTTCAGCTAAACGATATACATTTAAACCAAACTAGGCTACGTTGTTAATTTCGAGCCTCGAAATTGACAGCTATAGAAACGATAGAATGGCGTATTTATTTCGTAGATGCAGGCTCTGCATAAACAATGCATAAACAATACATGCATAACTCTTTATAGCACGACGCCATAGCCGTACAAAAGGTACACGGATTACTAACAAAAACGTCAAGTGTGCCGTAAAAGAGAGGGTTACATGATTGGAGTTTCACTTTACTTGTTAAAATGTACACGGATAAAATTTGGATGATTTTTAATTGAAATAATCAAATGTACAATTGAGAAAATTGCATCTGTTTAAGTGCTGTTGTGCTTCACTAATAATATATTTAAAACGTAAAGCACAACAGCACTTAAACAGATGCAATATTCTCAATTGTACATTTGATTATTTCTATTATAAATCATCCAAATTTTATCCGTGTACATTTTAACAAGTAAAATGAAACTTCAGTCATATAACCCTCTTTTTTACGGCACACTTGACGTTTTTGTTAGTAATTAATACAGTATAAAGTCGATCTACTTTAAATTGACAGCAAACGCAGAGCATTAATAAACTAATTCGTAATAAGGATAATGTTGGTGAATAATTGTTGGCTCAGCAGCATTGTTAACATTTCTTTTTTGTTCAGTCTGTGTCGTGCACACAATGGGAGAATACGTGGGGAGGGGAGGAGGAGCAGGGAACGCGGGAATGGGACAAGGTGTACTAAGGGGGCTGCAGAATGGTATCTGACTACAATGGGAAATGGGGCGTTGAGTGGGGGGGGGAGGGTTCGGCGTGTGTTTTCATTTCGTGCTCCCCAGTAGAGTATCTATACGCCGGGGAACATCTAATATAACTTAATTCGTTACATCGCCAGTACACTAATGAAAGCGAAATAAGCGAAAAAGCAATAACAAATTAGTATTCCTTCTTTCCTCTCTTCTGTAAAATACACAAACATGAATGTATTAATAGAATTATACGAGCATAATAATATTTACTAAGCCTTCAATCAGTTCGTTCATTTATCATATCAAAAACCAAAACTGTTCCGAATGGTTCGGCCCTTCAAAGGAGTGATATCAACACACCAAAACATTTGCCAAGTTAATCGCACCGCTTAATAGTTCGAAGGTTAAATGAAAACTAGAACAATGCTACTTTCGGTAGCAATGTTCAAGTTTTCATTTAACGTCCAAAGTATTATTCGGTGCGATTAAGTTGGCGAATGTTTTGGTGTGTTGATATCACTCCTTTGAAGGGCCGAGCCACTCTCACCTTGGTGGCCTCTTTACCAGTTTTTGGCTTTGTTTATTTTGCTTCGTTTTTACAGTTGGTTTATTTTACGCGAATTGGACATGAATACAATTTCTTTGCAACGTTGTTTAGATTTATCGAGATACACTAATGTGTGTCTAGGCACGCACGTCACCGTACACGTTGTCATTGTCCGAACTTTGGCCGTCCAATGAGAGACGATGCCCACAATACTAACAATGGTTATAACAATATTTTCGTACTTACGCACCCTCCCACGCCATCCCTGTTACGCCCGCAGGCTTCAAACCATAAAAGGTACGCAGTTCGTATTGTACCCATTCATCCAATTTCATAGCTGGAAGCCTTCCCGTTATCTCGGTATCGATGAATAATCACACTATGGGATTTAACATGGGGATGAGCGGACTAACTAGCTAGTAACTAGTAACGCATTTTATACGTTATTGAGGGTCATATTTTGCATTGAAAGCAGCTTAGCTGGCATTCCTACACGAGTTAATTTGTGTCAGGTGGGTCATAGCTCTCGATTTCAACACAATTTAAGCTTCTGTACCGCATTATTATTTTTACCCAAGTAACTGAAATGTGCCCAACTATGCTTCAAGATATAAGACACTGACGCAATGGCGTCACGCTACAATGGTTTACAACCTCGACAATTGAATTGATGTGATGTTTGTTGTGATGTTTGTTGCCTAACTTGGCGCGACACACTAGCGTGTGTCTAGATTAACCATTCCTTTATTTTCCGACAAGACGTGGTTCCCAAAGAAAGCAGTGATTTAACTCCCACCCAACGAAGAAAAACGGGTTGAACTACTCAGACTGTGCACTGGTCAAAATAAGATACCACCAACGATATAATTCACTATAATTCGTTTCGTTTGAGGGACCTCTAATTCATCTTTTATTTGCGTACTTTCACAGCTGTGAGTTCCATTAGGATGCGAGCTCTAATGCTTTTTCCCCAAACGGCAAAGCTGTTATTTGTTCAGTTGTCCTATTTCAGAAACAAAACCCACAAGGGTAAAAGAATCCGCCAAACTTCAGCCGATCAAAGTGATATCAGAACAAAAATGGCTGCCACCAAGTTGCTACATGATGTACCAATACAACCCGAACCAACCGAAATGTGTTCCCCTTAGAAAGTAGTGATATCCCCCCCCTCCCCCCGCCAACAAACAACCGCCAATCTAATCCCTCCAGCTAATACTTCAGACGTTACATGAAAAGCTTGACCAATTGCTAGATTCTTAATTTGTTTGTCAACGCTTTTATCTACCCCAAAACCAAATTTGTTAGCAATATTTTCGGCCGTGTGAAGTCGTGATATCAAACGCCAAGGTAATTCCACCGAGTAATAGTTCGGGCGAACGTTAAATGAAATATATAAAAATTACTTACTGTGCAATTTTCAATTATTTTCATATCGTTTGAAGTTTTTTTCAGTCGGTGGGATTAGCTTGGCAAATGAGCTTGGCTTTGACTTCACACGGCCCAAAAGCTTGGAGGGAATCCGTAACAAATTTTGTTCTGGGGTAGATATCAGATATTTTTGGTATTTGTTTTTCTTAGCAATTATGAGATGGAAACTCCAATCTAGTTTTTTGGTCCATTTCTTTTTTTGTTGGTTTTCGTTCCATTTTGAGCACAGCGGTCAACTTTTTTTCATATGATCAGCAGTTCTTATTAGTATACTGCAGTATCTCCTAACAAACGCACGGATTTATTTAATGTTCAGTTTTGCCGACTAGCATTATTTGCTGATTGGCATTGGTTTAATGTTTTGTATTGTTGCGAAACATTGCTCAAGGAGCTGCTTGTACAAACCAAAACCCATTTTTTCAGTATACGTCTTGCAGCTGGCGTTTGCTAATTGGCATTGTTGCATAATAACAATGTTTAAAACAATGTAAAACAATAAATCTGATCGTTTAGAGGTTCCCCCTAACCCCTGAACCACTTGACCAATTAGAAGAGGCCTTATGAAAAGGGATCATCTCCAGAGCAATGTAAAATGAGCTAAGAACTAGCTTTATTCATCGCATGGAAGAATTTATTTTCGTGATACAAGAAATGGCGTTACCATGGCCAGTAATTAGGCAAAATTAATATCGACGTTATTCACGTTGTTTTTTCAACAAAAAAACGTTAAGCTCTGTCACTAACAATGACTTTTATGTTGTCAGGCGACCAAAGTCTCCCGATACAAGTTTCACAGCCTTTTCTGTCGCATTGTTATTTATTCGCAGATGGCTGAAAACAGCCCAACTACCTTAGTTGCAAGACATAAAGTGTCGCCATGCTCATATATGCCTACATATTTTATCTGGATGAAGTGTTGCCAGATACCGAGACATGTCTTGATTTCTCAAGACTTTTTGACAGAAATCAAGACTTTTTGACAGTGTCCCAGACATCCAGACTTTTGCTTAAAATTACGTAAAATCTTCAGCCTTTTAACTGAGCTGCAATTATTTGTATGTATGAAGAATTTTGGTTTGAATGTTCACTAACTATTGCGTACGCCAGTAACGTTGTTTTGCATCTGTGCAGACAGCGCTGCAGGTAAGTGTTGAAGTGCATGACTAGTGGCGCCACGTACATCAGAATCGGACATTCTCATGCTACTTAACGTAACGCTACGCGACATTAGCGATGCCGATACCAGACGTCGCTGCATGTCAGCATCGTTTTAAACATTTTTTTACAGTTAAAAAACGAAAGGTCTTTATCTATTTGGTTTCACACCAAAAAACGGTCCGTCTTCAGGTCAAAATTTAGTGATTTATACCATCAAAATTGTGAAATTAGCGCATTTGGTGAGAATCTCCAGACTTTTTGGATGCAATCCAGACTTTTTGGGGTTGTTTTACCAGACAAACCGTACTTCCTATCTTCCTATCTGGCAACACTGTCTGGATGGTATCGTTTATCTTGGCGGCCGACATACTAGCGCGTGTCTTGATATGATTACTAATTAACATGTATTTTCACACATGTCAACATACAGGAGGCACTTTTGAAAAGTAAAAACCGCTGCTAATACGAGTGCGGCAACAAATCGTGTACCATTAAGCCCATTTCTTCTGCCTGGAGTGCTTTCTCAAAATTAAGCCGGTTGTACCAGGTAGGATCAAGCTAAAGTAACTTGGCTTGTTTATACACTTCGCGCATTGGTTTCACTTTTAAACCAAAATCGTCGCCAGAGCGATTCGTCATCGTATCGACCGTCATTCACGTGACAGCAATACACTAAAAGACAGTATTATTTGCAGGACAACGCAAGAATGCATTTACGTACTTGCTGTTAAAGGGATATACCTCCCAGCGCCAGTTTTCTCGTTACACCACATCAAGTACGGCCCCGAAGGTCTATTTACTTACCGTTAGTCTTTCCCTTGCTAAAGAACCGTTTTAAAATGTGGCGTCTAGGAGATTTTCTGTTGAATATTGTTAACTACGTTGAAGCATGCAGAAAAATCACCGCCTCGTTTCGTCGGCTCCCGGTTGAAGCGTAATTTGTATAATTATAACATTGGAACGCAACACAAACTCGCCCTGGTGACACAGTAAATAAATGCAACACCCTCCACCCCCGCCCACCCTGTTCTCTTTTCTGATTGGCAAATAGTCGATTCGTATGGAGTGTTAGTCCTCTCCTGTCCCCCAAGTTATCCTTACGAAACCACCTCGATATAGTATCTTACATCTTCCAGTGCTACACGGGGCCCTAACGGTAGTTGCGGTTACTAATACCTGTGCTAATGCTTTTGGTTTCGACGCTGCGCGAAGGCAAAGTATTAGCAGCGGTATTAGTAGCCGCAACCACCGCTAGGCGCCCGAGTAGCACTGGAAGAAGTAGTATGCTGTATCTAGTTAACTTTCTAATCTACGGTCACTCATTTCACTGCCTGAGGTGTTAAGTTGAATGCTGTATGTACAGGCAATCGTCTGCCAAAACTTAAGATTATGAACTGGAGATTATGACGCCAGATTATTAAGCCAGAACTGGAGACAATGACGCGACATATCGCACGCTTGAGCTAAAGGCTGTCACTTCCGGCAAACCACTGTACTACATAAGACCTACTGGGTGTGCTAAAGTATCACGAATTAGAAAACAAAAACGAATTCTTTTGATGCTTAAGGTACGTCAAAAACAGCAAAGGGACATAAATTAACTTTCTTGTAAGATTTCAGATACTGCAGTGTTGCTGTGCTGTTTAGTCCATGTGAAACCTATCTATTGTATCTAACCATTATACACGTAAATACAATGAAAACCATAGCCCAACTTCTAAAACTTTTGATGCCGGAACAAAGGAAGAACAACGTGAAGCTACACACTCGACTACTTTTTAGGCTAATTGCTTCAGTGTTCTTCAGTGAAGTCATCTACTTTACGTTATCACCCTTCTGATGATACATATATAATTTTTCAAAATTTTCAAGCACTTTTCCATGCGTAGAATTTCATTATTACTTTCCAGGATTATTTCCAGGTTTTCAAGGACTCATACGAACCTTGAATTTCCTGTAGAGTTGTGCTAAGCACACTAAGACGATTAGTTTTTTTTAACCATTTTCCAGCGGCGTCAGTTAGCCAAGTAGAATGTACCAATCATTAGCTGACCTATCGTGTGCAAAAGTTAAAAAAAAAAGGTAAAAACATTTGACTACAGCAGTAAGGTTTCACGTGGACTAAACAGTACAGCAACACTGCAGTATCTGATACGTTGCAGGGAGGTTAATTTCTGTTCCCTTGCTGTTTTGACTTCGGATTAGTTAAACCTTAACTCAAACACCAAATGATTAGTTTTTCTTTTTTAATTGTAATTTTTAACTGCTTATGCATATAATGCATAAAGCAGTTATTGATATACAGTCGGGGAGAAAAAGGGGCTTGCGTCGTTAGCTATTGTTAAATGACGTCACGTCCCACTCCAGTCGTTTATTTGAACGGGTCATGCCTATCACCTTTAGCGTCTGGCCAGAAGTGACTGAAATATAAGTTGATTTTTCATGATTTCGATTAGAAAACGCGCCAGCAAATTGTAGACGTTGTTATTGAATGTTTATGGTTAAATCGTTTGCATATGAAGGGTTGTAGGTCCTGGACTAAAGATTTTTGCCAATTATGTTTCTGTATGAAACAAAAGTAGAATCGGAACTGGCACAGCTTATTTCAGGTTTTGACAACACGCACGGAAAACGGAATTCTATCTGTTGTTGGGCTATTGGCGAGTCACTGAAAAAAAAATGGCGGCTACTTGACAGTTCGCCGGAAAGGCTGTCCTATTGGCAATTCGGGTAATTATGTGGCTCTTGCTAATTAGGTAAGTATTGTATAATCGATTATTTAGTGTAACAGTTTGTTGTAGATCAATTCGACATACGTGTGAGGCAACAGGATAGTGCATACTAGGTGCGTAGCTAACGGAATAAAGGCAGAATTAAAAATTCATTCCACGATCACTTTCGATAGTAAAATATACAACAGAGGGAACAAGTTTACTTTACGCGGCTTATGGGATGAATAAGGGCTCCTCACCGATTGATCTCTCGTTGAGCTAGAATGACGTAAAATGATCAACTGAACAATATTTTCCCATAAAATTTTTGGGGCAAAGGCTTCGTTTGGCCGTCAGATATTAACGAAAGCCGCACTCTTTGCGCTGAGGCCGTTATCTTCCCATGTTCCCAGTTGATGTTTTTTCCCCCGTAAACAGTTCAAATAGGTGGGTTGTTACTGTCAGTTTCGTTTGGGTTGTTGTTATTGTCGGTTACGCTAGGTTAGGAACCAGCTTGACATCGATTTGACAGCGATTTGAGCAAACTCAAACTTTAAACGTATTTTCCTGAGAACAGCAGTTTGTGAGTTGCACCCATTTTGAAGAACAAAGTCAAACTTTGCCAGTGTTCCCCTTTCATTCTCCGACATGCAGCAGAGTGGTTTACCAAAGACGTCAGTTTCTGTCAATAAACGCCACACTCACTGCTTGAATGCAGTAATGTTGACCTTGTAGGCACGCAGTAGCGCATCAATTCGAACGAAAATTTCTCCAGTCTGGTTAGGACTTAAAGGTACATTCCTCCCAACGCCATTTTTCTCGATCAACCACATCAAGTACGTACTGTACGGCCCAAAGGTCTATTTACTTACCGTTAGTCAATTCCTTGCTAAAAATCCGTTTTAACTGGCGTCTACGAAATTTTCTGTAGAATATCGAGTAACTATATTTATTAGCATCCTGCGATGACATGATCCTTTTTGCGCGCATACAATGACCTTGACGTTCCCTCTATGTGTGTGCGTGTACTAATTTTTCATCGTTTGCTAGTAATTACCATGAGATCAAAAATCTAAAGGACTAACGCGGTAAAAATTAAAATTATTTATGTCAATAGATCGCCGAAGGAAAATTATAAGATACTAGCCTAAAAAATTATAAAGCGAGATGTTAAAATACGAAAATCATTTCAGGTTGCGCTGACCCAATTTTTGTATTCGTGCTGTTTCGTCTACTATGCCCAAGACCAACTGAGATAGAAGCTGCATTCTATCTTAGTTGGCCTTGTATTACTACGCAGAGTCTCACGAAATGGTGCGGTGGTAAGATGCGCATGTGGTGATCGGCGCGTGGCTGTTATAAGGCTGGCAGAGTGTACCTTTAATATTTTGCGTGTAATGTACGCATGCTGCAGCGCCATCTAGACATGTTTCTCATCTATTTGTACTTAGTTTTTAATTACTCGTTTCTAACTCTTGTGTAACTGTTTTTTTTCAATGCATGCAATCGTTTTGTTTAGGCCTGTTACATATACACGCCCATCAAGGGCGATTTAGAATTATTTAATAAAGCTAAATTAGTAAGTTGGCACTCCACTGCGTGGGTTAGGCTTAAATAGTACGTATCTTGGATAATTAGGCCTATAAATAGTACCTACCTTGAAAGACCAATCATGTCCAGCATGTCAAGTGATTTTTTTCCCCACACCACAAAGCGATCAGAAAATCACATTGATGTCCTAGAAGTGCTTTTGGCTGCTCTAGAAATTTTCTCCCGTGAGTGTTAAGGCGTGTTTAATGGGGGATTGCCACCAAATGACAAGCTGCAGTATGTATAGCCATTTGCAGCTATCTAATTCTGTCTAGCCCATTATTTTCTGGGCCGGCCAAAGACTATTGGGACCCTACACAGATTCAGTAACTGGGGCTCACCAGGGTCATAAGTGTAGCATTAAAATATTTTTTTTCCCAATCTTTTCAGTTGTGTTCGATTTGAATCATTAAAGGCGCCTTTTCACCTTTTCAACTCCTAGATGCAGCACCATATCGAGCAATATAAAGAAAATAGCAGTAAATAAAAAAAAAAAATTAACAACACTTCGCTATAGTGTAACTTCGCTACAACGCCGCAAATTTTCATAACGAAAACGAGATCACGTGACCCGCATCCGACTATTGAAGGAAAATCTGGAACGTGGATGCTGTGTCTAGAATATGGGCAACGCTATCGAAATGGCGAACCGATGCCTTTAAACAATCATTTTCCGTACGGTTCAAGCAAATATCCATTTTTCACTGCTGTTTATTACCAAACATAAATGCAAATCACAAAAAAAAAACAGTAAATAAGTTGCGAATATGATAAATTACAGCAACGAAAACGGGAAAAAAAAACGCGAAGAAAATCATTACCTAACTAATAACAAACAAAAACCACATAAAAAAAACAAAAAACATAGGCCTACTTCTCAAAGAGGGAAAAAAAAGTAAAATTAAAAAAATTAAAAAAAGACGGTAGAGAGGAAGAAAAAAGGGGGGGGGTGGTGCGCGGGGGACTAGAACGAAATGTCCATTTCACCGTTTCGTGTTTCTCATTTCTTATCAGACTGCCATCTGCCGACAAAAATAGCAGTCACTAGTTTCGGTTTCGGGTCGCGCGGAGCTTCGACGAATCGACCCATATCATTCTTGAAGTTTGAAAGTACTAGGGCAGATTCTCACCCCGTTTTTCTCTTTACTTTGACGCAGTGTAATTGATTTTCAATCAATAACCTGCCTCTCGCTACAGTAATGTTTCCTTTTTGCTTTTTTATTTATTTTTTTTTTCCCCTTTTGTACTTAGGCCGCTACAAATTAATTTTAAGTGGTTCTCGAGGGTGGAACTAAAAAAAAAATGGATGCGAGCGGGCGGTGTTTTTTTTTACGCTTTAAGGCCTGTCCAGACAGAAGAAAATTTCGTACGAAGCTATGCGTAACTACATGCCTACAAGGTCAACATTGCAGCAATCGTCTGGTTGGTGTTGCGTTAAAGACGAATATTGAAGTCTTTTTTACAGCATAGTACGTCGGCGTGCAGCCGCGAGCAGCCAGTCTGGTTAGGGCTTTATTCGTGATTTTTCAGATACGGGCGATGGCTTTTTTTTAAGCAAACAAAACGAAATCAGTACCTACATTTTTTTGTCGAGTACAATATTTGTTTTAATGCCAGTATCAGCGTTCAAAAGTTGCACATTTGATAAAAGTCATTCTTTAGATCCAAGTTTTTAGTAGTGACATGCCTCTGAACGATTCATTTCGAGGCGATCATGTGAATGGAGCAAAGACCTAATATGGTTATCGGCTCCAGGTAATGTTTGGTGAAAGTGCTGACGCGTGATCGGTACTTTTTTTTTTAGACAATGTCATAAAAAACGTTTCATGCGCTAAGAAAAAATCATCCATGCGTGCGCTCCTGAGAACCACTTAATTAATTTTTAGTGGATTTATTTTCGCATTTTTTTCCCCATGCAGCCCGAAGGCAATACATGGAGCAATTTGTTAATAAAGTAAATTAAGATGATTCCGCTCCCACGCGGTGACCCTTTTAAACCGGGCGCCCCCCAACGCGGCTGCGTTGCCCGCGTATACCCCTTGAGCCAGCTCGGCTTTCAACTTTCAACGAGCGAAGGAACACGCAAACAATTTCATTTTAACACAATAAACAAGCCACGTGCCTCCTTAATTATCGAGTGTAAAGTTGGTGCGCCCACGTGCACCAGGAAGCAAGCGGTAAAGTAAATGACATAACGCCTTAACGACATAACGGGCGCTTTTTTTTCTATATATCGAACGTTTTGAAACGCAGATTTTGAACCGCTAGATTGACACCATCTAGTGAGTGATCGCTTGCTCTCTGGTGCACGTGGATACACCAACTCTACACTCAATAATTAAGGAGGCACGTGGCTTGTTTATTGGGTAAAAAGACATTTTTTGCACATTCCTTCGCTTGTTGAAATCAAGCCCTACATCGAATTAAATAATGGTAGACGGCGCTAGATGCTGCAGCCTGTGATTTGGTGAATGGGCACCTTTAACTGTATTTAAAGCAGCATCCAGCCTGCCTTTTACCTTCCGCCTGCCTCACAACACCCACGCGACGATCACATCCGCGTATTTACCACAGCTAAGGTCAACTGAGAAGGTAGCTTCGTTCCTCGCAGCACAAAACGTAGCTCTCAGTTGGCATTGCGTCAAATAGTCCAGCCAACGTGAACCCAATGATTGTGTCGTCAAAAACCGGAATGATTCTTGTATTTTAAAGTCACAATTTATAATTTTCTAGTCTAGTGTCTTATAATTTTATTTCGGTGATCTATTGGAATAATTAATTTTAATTTTTACTGCATTAGCCTTCTAGATTTTTGATCTTATAGTAGGCCTAATTATTAGCAAACGATTAAAATTAATACTGCGCACACACAGATAAAACTTCCAATAGGCGCGCGATGCATCATTTATGTTCGGGACGAACGTAAATAAAGTTAGTAATATTCATCAGAAAATCTTCTAGACGCCACATTTTAAAACGGATTTTTAACAAGGGAAACAGTAACGGTAAGTAAACAGACCTTTGGGGCCGTACTTGATGTGGAGGATCGAGAAAAATGGCGCTGCGAGTTATATCCCTTTAAACAAGACTGTTGCTGAATATACGAGCAGAGATCGCCTGCACTCACTTTTATGCTACATTAAAAAAAAATATTACTAACCCTAGAAAATTGGTCCTCACAGTTTTTGTTGCACGTGCATCTTCTTCGGAAGGCGTCTGCGCAGTTCAGACAGGAACGTAAATTGATTTTTTGTTTTTTTTTTAAGGTCGCGAACTCGCCTCTCACCCTCTCTATATAGGTGGGGCTGTTTGACCTGGTGGTACAAATTCTCCCTCTCAGCCCCGTCACCAAACAAACAGCAGAGGGAAGCAAAAATAAAGAGAAAAAAAAAACAACAAACGAAATCGCTACTGTCAATCTCATTTCTCCATCCTGCCAAGGAGTTGGTAGTCAATCAACTTAACAGGTTCGTATCGACAAGTTATGTCAGTTACCAGGAAGTCGTCAACTGTGTGAGTCTTTGTGTAAAGCTGGTTTTGAAGTCGCAATGCGATATCGGCATGTGCTCCTTTTTGTTCGTGGTGAGTCGGTCTAAAAAAAAAAGCTTGAAAAACCAGTTTGGGCCGTGAGTGCGATCGTGGCCGATAAGGATTTAAATAAATACCGCCTTTTGTAAATGGTAAATAGCAGGATTGGTTATAGGGAGGACGGGGAGGGTGTTTAGCAAGCTAACTGTTAGGGCGCGTTTACGCAACGACTCTCCTTTGTATTCTCGCAGCTAGACTGAACCGTGGTGGCAAAGGTGTCGTTGCCCTAGTAACAACGCTAAAAATAAATGGATTAGCTAAATCCGACATCGTTGGAGTACATGCTTGTAGTAGTATAGTCCGTTACAATTAAGATAAATAATTCGTCCTGAGGAAACAATTTTCACAGTCGCTTCTCAACTCACATTATTGACTGTTTTCGTTGTGAGATGATAGAGCTAAAACCGCCGCCATGTTGGAATTTCAGATGATTTCTAGCTTCTAGCTGTGGGAATGCAAAAGCGAGTCGTTGCTTAAACGCGCCCTTATTGGGATATAGTGTTGGTGTTCAGTGTATAGGGGCTAGTAGCTGTTTATCCGTCAAAAATGACGGGATTTATAAGACCCACCTGATACAGACAAAATTGTTAAATTTTGATTTTTTTTTACGTTCGTAATTTCGTTTTTTAATTTAATTTAAACTAAAATTTAAAAATTTAAAATAAAAAAGTTTAGATAAAAATTTTTAAATTTATACTTAAAGATTTAATTTCTTAATTTTCTAATCGTACATTTTTATTCTTAATTAAAATTGTGTAAATGTTTTTTTTTTTTTGAAAATGGCATTGACTTTCCGACCTTACCAAAGAGTAAAATCACTCCTTATTCCCTGGAATTGGAGTTCAAATTATAGTTCGTCTCGTTCGAGTGAACTCTTGACGGTCTTTTATTTTTTTTTATTTGGGTGCCTTCCCTTCTGTGAATTCCGTATCATATTTTTTTTTTCCTAAACGGCGAAGCCATTTTTTTTTTGCTTTGAAACCGTTCTCGTTGTTTGTCGGGCTTCGCGCTGCTCTTCTGCGTAGTGTAAACGAATGTACGTAAACTTGGCCGTACATACAACGGCTAAAATGGCCAATACCAAAATGGCAGACATTACAGGGCGCGAAAAACATTTTTAATGTCTTTAGTTATCTCCCAACTCCAAAGAGGATTTCCTGCACATGGGCCCACAAAATTAAAAAAAAAAAAAGAACATGGGTTGGTTGGTAGGGAAAGGGCAATGAGCAACATTTTCAATGGACTATTACCAAGAATTTATAGGGTTGGGGAGGAGAATTTGTGACTCTAAAAAGTCCCTATTGAAACGTCTTAGATCTATTCCAATTAGTTCCGTCAGAGTTTTCAGAGGGCGCCACACGTTCCATCTGATAATTTTTTGTTCATTTTTCAGCCCAAATCTAAAGTACACTAAATTACAACTAAGCTAAACTAAATAATAATTAAGTACAAGCTAGATTCGTGTAGTTTAATTTAATTTTAGGG
This sequence comes from Lithobius niger, assembly GCA_023313725.1. Lineage (NCBI taxonomy): Eukaryota > Metazoa > Arthropoda > Chilopoda > Lithobiomorpha > Lithobiidae > Lithobius > Lithobius niger. The sequence goes on from JAHWFP010190444.1 coordinate 18,896, forward strand.
TGAACACTGAGTAGAAATGTTCACATAAAACTAGTGGCGTCCTCTATAAACTTAGACGGAACTAATTGGAATGGATCTAAGACGTTTTAGAAGGGGTCTCAAGTTACAAATTCTCCTCCCAAACCCTTTAAATTCTTGCTATTATTGATCTCTAATAAAAACACAGGTGTCTGAAAAAACAAAAAAAAAAAAAACAAAAAAAAAAGGTAGTAATGACCGGTCCATATTGAGTTGGAGTGTCGGAATCGGATTTTCACTCCAATAAACTTTGTTTTTGCCCTTCTTTAACAGTTATTGCCTTTGTTGAATGCTTTTTGCCTTTGCTTTAACGGTTTTTATTCATAAATTTACCTATTATTTTTTTTTACCTATTTACTTATTTTTTACTTCCAAAAAAAGGGGGTTTCCCATTTGAGAGTGAGATATCTAAAGTGGGAAAACAGCGGATGACATTAAGATGGGGACCGAAAATCTTACAAACAGTACATCTTTATGCCTTGAGGAGGCAATTTCCGAGGTACATTTATGGTCAAATAATTGGCAGCTGCCTCTTTCCATCGCGAAATGTCTTACTTTTTACATTGGACACAGTAATCCGGGATACCCCTATACCCTGGATGAAATAGTGTTACCGCAGGTAAACGAGATTCGAAATCTTGGCATTTGGTTCACCAAAGACATGAAGTGGTCGTTGCACTGCCAAAAGGTGAGTGCACTGGCATTCCGGCGTTTGGCTGTGGTAAATAGATGTTTTACGTCTGGAAATTTGAAAAATAAAATTTAGGCGTTTAAGGTTTTTGTGCGCCCACACCGGTATGGTCGCCGCATCTCGCAAAGGACATTGACCTTATTGAGTCAGTCCAAAGAAAGTTTACAAAAAGCCTCCCACGGCTCCGTGATTTAAACCATATTGAAAGGCTTGCTAGGACTGGACTGGAATTGTTGGAGTTACGACGAATTAGGTATGACCTAGTGTTGACTTATAGAATTGTGAGGGGCTTAATTAACATTGATATGCCCTTCTTTGACCACGTACAACATCGCCATGAAACACTTAACTTTTAACTTTATTCAATAGTCAAGGCGCCCTAGTGGGCATTACATGACTTATAGCTTGTTTTTGTTTTCCTCTTTTTTTTTTTTTTTTTTTTTTTTTT
>JAHWFP010190446.1:0-10366 GCA_023313725.1 Lithobius niger
GGTTGTCGTCACTGTAAAATATGCAGTTGTGACGTGTGGGTTGTCGTCACTGTAAAATATGCAGTTGTGACGATTAACTCTGTCATTCAGATGAAACTTGGCTTCATCGGAGTATAATATCCGTTCCACATTCTGTGGATCATCTGCAAGGAAATCTAGGAATTCCTCGCAGAACTTAACGCGTCGATCAGGATCATATTCGTTTAAGGTGTGGGTACGCCGTGGACGGTACACCTTCAAGCCTACGTCCTTAATCAGCCTATTAACTGAAGGCAGTGACACAGTTTGCCGTTCCAACTGACGCTGGGACGTCATTGGTTCATTAAGCAACGCGTGGTGGATCTCGGCGTTATTTTCAATCATTGGTGCGGTTAGTTTATGGCCAGAATGGCCCTTATGTTGATTTTCCATAGAACCTGTGGTTCAAATTTCTCCACCAAATGTGCCACTGTAGACCGGCATGGAGGTGGCTGAAGATACGTAGCCTGCGACCTCACCAAAAACGTGTGATATCGTAACGTTTTGGTAATATCATTTAATAATATTGATACGTTGGTGTAGGTTCATGTGTGGCATGTCGTTATGAAATACAAAATGAACGAGTGGTATCGAACGAAGCGAATACAAAAGGAACAAACTGTATCGAGTGATACGTATCAGGCTGAATGCACCTAACTACTGTCACGTCGGAGTGTACGGACCAACCAGTACTACAGTATACTACACATCACACAATTGTGCATGCCCTGGGGACATCAGGTCACATGACTCACAACTTTGCGTGCAACGGCAGTACAGCTGAAGGGCAACATGCAGTATTACACTAAGGTTACTAAATCGGTAATTAAACTCAGCCATTTACAGTAAGTACAGTACTGCAAACTGGGAACTCATGTCGGATAACGTTACTAGGCCTTTTGTGCAGCTAGTGGTGGCGATTAGATGTGAATACTGGATAGTTAATTCAGTATGTACATTGGGTGTAGGGCCGTAACCAGCACCCCCGCAGCCCCGGCACGTGCAGGGGTGTTGCCTACTGGGCTGAAAAGCACGAAACGCGATGAGGCGTTTAGGCCACCCGCGCACCGAGCGACTTGGCCGCGCGGCCAGGTCGCTGCAGCCAACGAGAATGCTTACCGTTTATGTAAAATCACGCACTAATCATTTTAATTGACTGAAGCAATCTGGACGCGCCGCCAAGTCGCTCAGTGCGCGGGCGGCCTAACAATAAAATTGTTAAGCCCAACACGATGGTTACATTATTTCGAAACGTCAGCTTCAGGAGCATAGTTAAATTGTTGAACACGTAGTTGCAAAATAAATCCTGCTGATTGTTAATTTAAAAAAAAAGTGGTAAACAAATTAAAGTAGTTATGTTAAAAAAAACAACAAAGCTTAACGGTATTAAAAAAGAAATACAATTTCAATGGCAACGAAGCGCCATTCTCTGCTTCACAGTTGCGAAGCTTAGACCTGTTTCCTAGTTCACGTATAGTTAGTTACGTTACGCTCGACAGAAAAAAAGTGTGTTTAGAATAAAATTCAGTTTAACAGGGATTTGCTTTAATTTTTTATTTATTTTTTTAAATTCCACTTGTAATTTTACTTGCAATTGTTTGTGTGGTAAGGTATTTTCTTATTGTGGTGAATGGGATTTCTTTTCTTTTTTTTTTTTGGCCCCGGGGGGGGGGGGCTCTCTAAATTTTAATTCTAGTGGGACTAACTACAACAGCGGGAGCCCCCTCTCTCGACTGAAATCGTAAAAAGGTTACATTATGTTATAATATTCGTCGGACACAATTGTGCTTAACGGGTAGGTTCGTTCATTAATCCCAGCTGGTCACGTTTGAAGACTTCTCTGCCTAACAAGCTGACAGGCTTGCACTATAGTGCTCCTGCTCCGTGCTCGTTGCCGTTGGACTGGAGTTGGGAGTATGGGAGTATACAAAAATTCACAATACGCACAAATCGAGTACATTACTTATAATAATTACGAAAAAATTGTTTTTGCCCATTCGGGCCCCTTGAGTGACCGGGCCCAGGTACAGTGGGTCCACGTGAAATCCCCCCCCCCGCGTTGTGGGGCCCTGAGTGCGGAGGTATATAAAATTTCCTGCCCTGATTGGGCGATTCGATTTTTACAGGGTATCGGGGGTAAAAGGCCGCAGAAGCTACGTTGTACTGCCACCGTACAAGTGGCTTCCCCCCATCACCCAGGGTTGACACATGCGTTTTTTCCTTTAGCGTTGTTATTTGGAATCCTAATACTGTAAAAGCCTTTATTTTAGCTATTTTGCTTGATGGCCAAATAAATGTTTTTATTTCTTTTTACTTGAAATCTAATTATGGGCTTTTATTGTTTGTTTGGTTCCCGCCACCCCCTTCAACCAGGGTTGCCACATGCGATTTTTCCTTTTGCGTTTTTATTTGGAGTCCAAATACTGTAAAAGCCTTTTTTTTTTTTTTAGCTATTTTGCTTGATGGCTAATTAAATGTTTTTTTTCTTCTTTTTCCTTGAAATCTAATTATGGGCTTTTATTGTTTGTTTTGCATTCCCCCCCTCCCCACCAACCAGGGTTACCACATGCGTCTTTTTCCGTTTGCGTTTTTATTTGGAATCCAAATACTGTAAAATTCTTCATTTTAGCTATTTTGCTTGATGGCCAATTAAATGTTTTTTTTTCTATTTACTTGAAAACTAATTATGAACTTTTATTATTTGTTTTGGTCCCCCACCCCTCCACCAACCAGGGCTGTTACATGCTTTTGTTACCTTTTGCGTTCTTATTTGAAATGCTAATAAAAACTTTCTTTCCTGAGGTCAGGAATAACTCTTTCTTGATTTCTTTACTGAGGTCAGGGATAAGGCTTATAGTGACGGGGAATGGTTATTGGACTAAGAAAAATTCGACGTGTAGCGGTTTTTTTGAAACACCCTGTAGTATGTGCCATAGGTATGCACTTCAACATTGTCGTAGGAGGCAGCATATGGAGTCGTGGATCTTTGAAATTTTTGATTATTATAAAGTTCTATCGTTACTGATGATTGTTTGGCTTGTAATCAAATACATTATTATTAATATTTTAACTGTAGGAAAGATACTCTGCAATAAATATAAACAATGTAAGCATTATTGGCGGTGGTATTCTCTTTGCTAGCTTAAGCACGGCGGCTAACGTGGCATTTTAACTTCAGACGGCAGCGATGGTAAAAAAAAAAGGCTGCAAATAAGGAAACAGAAACTAAATGTGGGAGCAAAAGAAAGCCTCTTAAAATCAATATGAAAAATATTAATTAAGTCTACACAAAAAATAGCTAAAATGTGAAAATGACCAGCAAAAAGCTTCACAACAAACGACAAAATGGTCAAACGTAGCGGATCGAGTACTGCAACCAGATTTTTAAGGAAGCTTATCATTTATTGGAAAGTCATTAAAATTAGAGTAAATACAGATTTAAAATAAATTTCTATCCTTTCCGCAGGATTGTTCTTAGTAACAATACTTTCGTACTTACGTGCCTTCCCACTCCATTCCCGTTACAGCACCAGGCTGTAAACCAGAAAAGTATGCAGTTCGTATCGTACTGCGGCCTTTCGTTAAATTTCATAGCTGGAAGTATTCCCGTTATCTCGGTATCGGTGAATAATCACCCTATGGGAATTAACATGTGGATGAGCGGACTAGAAGTAAAAACTAGTTTTTATAAGCTTGACGGATACGCTACGACTAACCTACTGTTCGCCTCATTGTACGATAACGAAGTTTCATGCTATATTCAACTTTCCTGAGCTCATGGACGTTCTATTGTTCCAAATCAAGTTTTCATGCACAGATTGTATCTCTCTCTTCGTATGTATATTGGTTCACGCTGTTATTGAATTAATACCCTCACACACGTTTTGTATGAGCTAAAAAGGCGGAAGGCAACCTACAATGTTAGTGTGTTTCTTTATTTTCTTTTTCGGCAGCGCTGCAAGCAAACAAAATGCGTAGGCCACCTCATGGATCATAACAAGAGAGTTCGACTGAAAGATTTTTGTGAATCAGTACGACAATGTACAATTTTGTGCTGTACGTTATGAAGTTAGTAGATTATAAAGAATGCTTTTTTAACAAGAAATATACAAATTACAAATAAAACAATATCGTTTTACCCTGAAAATTATCGGCTAAAACCTCGTTTATTTTTGGCGGCTATGCCAGGCTTTCATCTGCAATTTTTATGGCTGCTTTTCGTTTACTGAAAAAAAATTCGTCGCAGCTTCTGGGACTAATATGGTACTGTTTGTCACTAATAGGTGTGCACTGCTACAGATGTTCAGTCTGCTTGCAACAGAGAATCTATGCTTAATCTATGTCCATGTGACCATGAAGAATCCTCCAATGGACGTATAAACCCCGCAGCACATACGATGACTTGTGGATGCTAATCAGTCATGGTACGGACTGTGAACATCGATGTTGTCGTCCTTGCTGTGGCTGTGTAGCAGTTCATTGTACAGTCGTAGGTTTGCATATCTCTTGGAATTGGGAATGCCATAAGTTCATCGCTGTTGCTGTTATAGCTAAATCTATGTGTCCCCTAAGTCTCTACTTTTGCTGGACAGGGGAAGAAACAGCATGGGAAACATGGCGTTTCACTCTGTCCCAAGGTAACCGTAGTAGTTGAAAAGGAATACTTTCCTTTCCTGTTCCTTTCGACATATCATACCACCTTTCTGGCTCTATCTTATGGTGACACTACTGGGGCCATGGATATCATACAGCAGTTCTTAGTGCTTTCGTGTGACAAATCCAGCAGTGACATAATTGTGAACTTGACAAATGTGACGTTTTTCACTAAGAAACTTCGTTAGATCGAAGAGATTCTGCCAACAGAGGATGCCCGTTCTCTTTATGCCAGACGTGCTGCTTATCAAGGAGAGGTGATTTGGGAGACGTGCTACTTCTCCTAGCATTGAAGCACCAAGGTCTGTTGATTATGAATGGAAAACATCTGAAGGCAATTCAAACTAGTTGGATTTCGTTACAACACGAAGGTGAGTCTTTTGCAGAAATAGTGAAATATGGTGTGTGTAAGAAGGCATTTGATAAGGTCCGACGGACTTGAAAGAAATACAGCTTTCTCTGCACTGCGTGATGCCTGAGTGAGGAAGCGTGCAAAGAACAAGCGTAACGTTGCTCATTAACATTGACACAGAGTTGCGCCACAATAAAACGTGTCTTTATATTTCCACACATTACAAGCTAGATCTGCTTGTTTTGTTAATCTCCCAAACATATCTTTCAAACATATGAACTTAATATTTTAAAAACTAAATATTTTATTTGGTGTCCGTCTCTTAATTCTTTGCCATATTTCCAATATTTGTGGTAAATACATGCCGAAGTACGGTACTATTATAAACAGGGCCAGCTTGTTCTATTGTTGACCTACACAATTTTATTAGCAATCTTATCAAAAATACACCCATGATTTTCAGATAAGCCGATTTACGGCAATAAATAAGTTGCTGACAGTATGTGGAGTTCACTACAGTCAAATTTCCTAATAAACCTGTCCTGGATGTACTCAGGTAACGATGTCCTAACGGAGAAGCAGCCGTGGCACGTTTGCTTATCTTTTTTCAGAAAATGTCTTTCTATGAAAGTTGTCCAAAATTCATTATGCCACAACTTCGCTACACATTTTGTTTTAGCAATATTGATATATACAGAGACACCCATTTTTGGCGGTCGATTTGAAGACGGCATTTTGAAATGCTGACACCCAAATGAAATTTGATTGTGGCTTCATTTTTTAATCCAGTCTAAATAGTGTTTGTGCTCAATGGTTTGCTTTTTGACTAAAATTCAAGGTTCACTCCCTTAAACCCGGACTATTATTTCCTATTTAATTTTAAGTGCCTACCTCTGTGTCACGAGTCGAGAAGCACTCATCTGAGTTTGGGTCCTAAACTACGTAACCAAAAAATACACAATGTTTACCCAACTGACAGCTGTTTTCACTTTTCACCATAGCTTCCAACACACAGTTACCATTTCGGATTATTTATCGATTTCTGAAAGGAAATAATACACACTTATCTTAGAGGTAACATGGGGCAATCCAATTTAAGCTTATCAAGTTGCCCCTTTTTAGGAACAAACCGATGTTCGATGGTAAGAGATTAATCTAAACTCATCAGTACTTTTTAGGCGGCCAGGAGTGGATAACGATGGCCTTCGACTAACCTGGTATAAAAAAAAATTGAATTTTTTGACCGATTTGAAAAGTTGAACTATTTTGAATAATCGCGTAGTTTTAAGTGACGTCGAAGTTTTTCTGAAAGTGCAAATCTCCCCAGTTACGATGTGCAAACATTTTTTTCCCTTTTTTTTCAGGAGTTTCACATGCAGATGATTTGTTTCTGATGTTCGATGGTCCTTCCTATGGATTGCTGAAACCTAATGATGAAGATAAGAAAATAATAGATGTTATCCAAACACTTTGGACAAACGTACCTAAGCACGGGTAGGTTTTCTAAGATATGACACTGCGAATATCATTAAGTTATTCATTCATACAAGGGAAGTGACAAACTTAAAAGCCATAATAAACGGGAAAAAATTAAATCATCTTTGGAGTTAAAGTAGGAAGTCGAAGCTTTGGGCTTCATTGAAACTCTGCGAATTTTAAAAAAGCATACATTTCATAAGAGAAACGTATTTTTCGGTTACCTAAAATTGCAATATCGCATTTACATATTATCAGGAGGTTATAAAGAGCTTCGTTGGGAACTATATTCGTGTTCAGCATTTGACTGATTTTAGCACTAACTTAAGCCAGTGGCGAATTTGTAAAAATCCCGGGTGGATAAGTCCGGAAAAACTACATTTTGTCTCCAAAAAATCTGATTTTTACCTGTATATTATTTTTCACTCACATGCCTCTCCCCAAATATAGCGCCGCATACAGACCTTTAAAACAGTTTTACTTTTTACGGCAACAAGGCCCCTTACGTATGGTTAGTTAGTAGCGATCTTAGCCAAATATAAGCCTATATCGTCATATTTATAAACACCAAATTGTTGCATAGGCCTATGCAGTCAATATAGACCTCTATCGTCACATTTCATAAAGTCAAAGTGAATAAAATAAAGTCTTAAAAATTGGCACTTGAGAGAGATTCCGAGTTTCATCCCTTACGTGCCCCCCAAGAAAAATGCTGTAACAACCCAATAGTCTATATAATGCAAGTCGAGTCCAGTTATAATGAAGTTAGCACAGTGTTCTAGTGCACTGTAGGCTCAATCCAAAGATCAGGGTTCAATTCAAGGAATCAAGGCAGCACGTGATATTTTTTCGCTATTATTGCTGCTCACTAGTTAGCTTTAGCTGTGCTCAATGGTAGCTCCAATGTGTTTCTACATATCTTACTGACGAGAAAGAATTTGCTAAATGGTAACAGATATCTTAACCTTTTGATTTAACCGTTACTATTATTAAAGTAAACCAATGTGTACTACAATGCAAAAAAAAAACAATCAACAAGATTCAGACACCAGAGACAAACGTTTCGGGATGTTGTACCCACAGCCTTTTTTATGCAAACGATAATAAAATGAAGCCGTGAAGATGCGTAATCATCTCGAGTATTGCTTACACTTGTCCATGAATAGTCTTCAGCCATTAATTGAAAGACATCACCCACATACTTTAGATGTTGCTTTGTGTATCAAGTCAAATTTCCGGTTAATTTCCATGAAAAGTGATTAAAATGATGAATGGTATCAGGAAAAATTAACATTTTGTTTGTTCCAGGTAATGATGTCAAAATAATTTTTATCGATGAAAACCAATATCAAAAAAAAAAACTTGCCCAATCTTATTGTTCTCGAACTTAAAACTACAAATAAATAATCGAATCCAGGAGCAGACAAACAGACAAATATACAGAGAGACACTAATACATGATGATAAATGCTTTTGCTCTGCTTCACAATGCGAGTTACTAAAGTGAACCCAGCACAAAATCTTAAGGTAGTTGGCAAAAAAATCTGTGGGTGAGAAGCATCCAAAGAAATTTTTCAATCGTGGTTCTCCCCGAGTGCTATCCGATTGCTCTTCACCCAACTTTCCATTCTTCTACCGGCTTCAGGTTTTGTCCTGGAAATACTATCATTTTTAAAGCTTTTTACTGTATTGACCTATTTTAACATGTGAGTTGCAAACCTTTTGTGAGATTTGTGCATGTAACAGCCCAATAAATAACGCAGGTCGAGTCTAGTTATAATTGATGTGAAGTACAGCCAGAAGTACAGTTATAGGTACAATCTAGCCTATGTTAACCTCCACCTTAGTCTATGGAGCTACTGGGGTTCTCGCACAACACTTTTAGCCGACCGGTGATGACATATATCCACTATCGCGGCACGTGCACCCATAACTGAAAATTCCAATTGTAATTAAGCACAACTGTTTCTCTCTTCGACTTGTCTCCAGAGACCCTTAATCTTAGCTCAGTACCTACTTTACGGGTGACATCAAATCGTGTGTCACAATATTGCACCATGCTGACACACGAGTGGCGGCATCCAGAAAGTAAGTGGGTCGAATAACTCAAATTTTTGTATTCTACAATTGTACCTCGCACAATTTACGATACCTGTTCTGGTATTAAGACCCCCAAATAGTGGCGTAGGCCTATGAAGCCAAATACAGGCCTATATCGTCACATTTGTAACCTCCAAGTAGTGACATAGGTCTATGCAGTCAAATATAGGCCTATATCGTCACATTTTTGAAAATCAAAATAAATAAAAAAAAAATAAAAAAATTGAATCTTGCGAGAGATTTCCAGTTCAGTCCTAGACGGGTCCCCAAGAAAATTACTGTACCAATCCAATGTAAAGCGCAGGTGGTGTCTAGTTATAATTGATGTACAGAAGTATAGCTGGGTACAATCTAGCCTACGTTAACTTCCATATTAGGGCTCGTTTACCAACAACAAATTTCTCGCTCACTAGCTTTCACTTGGTTAATACAAAATCTGCTGGCTGCTTCTCGCCTTTACCAAAGAATGTGGCTTTCCAGTTGTCTATACGTAGTAACCATTGCAACAACGTGGACGCAAATATCGTCCTTATGTCTCGCGACACGACATACGAAGTGTTCAACATGACAGTGTCGATCTATGACAACTAGAAAAACATCTTTACTGCTGCACAAGACGACGGATAGATTTCTGAATGCCGGTATTCGATGAGTTGTCTTCGATTTGACAACCCGAATTGGACGCCATGTTGGATTTTGAATTCTCGCTGCGAGTAGATATTTATTCTTCCGTCGTTTGATCACTGCTAGAAGCTGTTTTTTTCAGCGAGAATAGAAAATTTTGGAAATAGCGTGAAATGGCAACAATGTTGTACCAATGTTTAAAATGACTGTTGCACTTTGTCATTTATCCGTGTTGTTATTTATAATACATTTAATTTGTTGCCTATTACCGCATTTATTTAACAAAAACGAGAAATTAATTGTAAATAAATAACGGTTGCCTAGCAAATAGTGTTTGGCGAGCGAGAAGGTCTTGTTGCGTAAACGCCCCTAGTGTAGGGAGCTACCGGGGTTCGAGCACAACACTTTTAGCAGTCAGGTGATGACGTATATTCAGTAGTAATAGCCCTAGAGCTTTTGTGGATAATACGGCTACTGTTTTCGCACGAAGCCTGAAACCTGACATTAAAACTAACGAATGCTAATTATTTTGCAATTATATCCCGAGCGCGTAGCGCGAGGGGTATAATTTCAAATTAATTAGCATGAGTTAGTTTTAGTCTGGTTACAGGCTGAGTGCGAAAACATTTTTAGCCGTATTATCCACAAAAGCTAGAGGGCTGTTTTACTGGAGTATATCCCAATTCAAAATAAATAATACCAAAAGGACTAAACATTCTTTGAGTTTATTAATATTTATAATATATTGCTACGTTTTATTTGCTTACCAGTCTCTCAGTTCATGAAATTATTAGTCTCCAACGAGAAGTTATAGGCGATGCTGCTGTCGGCGACTTTCTCCCGTTAAACACGCCGCATCAACCACGCATTGCTGAAATCCGCCGAGAGATGGCGCTGTGTGTGTTCCTGTACTAATTTTTAATCGTTTGCTAATAATTACCATGGGATCGAAAAACTAAAAGACTTATACGGTAAAAATTAAAATTATTTATGCAAATAGATCGCCGAAGTAAAATTATACGATACTAGCCTAAAAAATTATACAGTGATGTTAAAATTAGACAATCGTAACGAATATGTCGAGTTTTCTAGCTGGTATACAGGGTGTTCGGAAATTGGTGTCAAATATTTTGAGGGTCCGCT
>JAHWFP010190446.1:10376-35907 GCA_023313725.1 Lithobius niger
AGGGGTTGCCAAGACAGGCAATTTGGAACCTCCCACAACAACAGAAATATGATCCCTACTACAGGAGAACGGTATCCACCCATAACAGGTGAAATATAGGATTTGCCTACAACAGCTTCAGAGAACCCCATTTCGAAGGTGATTAAATTCCCAACTTAATAAATCTGGATGATCACCGTAGAGACTGCCAATAGTCCATAGACCCTGCAAACTGAGCTTATCCTTGTAGGAGGCCAAAACCTAAACTCTGCCTGGAAAGGGAAGGCCTTGAACAGTATCGATTCGAATCAGGACTACTGCAAGATAGAGAATATGCCAGACCCTCCAACCAACACAGTCGATAAGATGTGTGTCTCTGCAGATTCAACCATTCATCCAGGACTACAACCATTGTTTAGGACACTACTGAACAAGTATTTTCCAACCTACGCCTTACACACTCGATGCCCTTCGTACTCCACAATCATACACTTCCACACTTTATGCTGTGCCATTGGACTGTAATCTCTGTCCCACACAGAATTACCTGACACAAAATTAATGTACACCACCAGAAAAAAAATTGTTTCAACTGCTTCTACTGTGTTGCTTTCCAACTTCATGAGGCAAATATGATTTCAAGAGGCCAAATAAAGTTTGAAGAACTCGAACTTTTAATAAACTGCCGGTAGCTACACCCATAGTCAAATGCAGTGGAACATGATACAAACAAGAATCAAGATGTAGCCTAGTCAGTAGCAGCAGCATTGCAGAGTTCAGCACGATACAATTGCTTGAAAGGTTGAACCTTTGTTTCAGCTGTTCTGTAAGTGTTGCTTGTGTGGCTTATGTGGTGAGCAAGCAATATGTTTGATACGATTGCATAACATAAAAGTAGAGAATTCTGTCAAGGTCCACTGTGGTCCATTATTAATAACAAACATGTGAGGCAAACCTTCGCTACTTGGAAGTCTATGCAATACCTGAATGGTACACTCAATGTGGTCGAGTTTGTGGTGACCACTTCTGGACGTTTGCAAAAACCTATATAACAATAAGAAACATTTGCCTTTTGATTGGACCACAAACGTCCACGTGCAGCTTTCCCAACAACCAGTGGGGCACGACCAAACATTTTCTGACGTTTTCGACATTCGTCTTGATCCTGCTGACAGATACCACAGGCTTTATCAAGATTTGGGTTGAAATTGAAGCACTACACATGACAACATGTTATAGCATTCATATGAACGATGCCACTATGCGCTATATGTAATTTAATTAAATTCTTTGCTCCGAGTTCTATTCTACACTAATCTCTAACTTGAAAGGTTCATAGGGTATAAACTCAATTTTGCCCTCACGTTAGAAGGCTAATCCAACTTAGGACATAACAAAACATTTGACAAAATATTATCATTTAATTCTCCAATTAACAGGCTGAAATAGGTAACAGGCCAAAATCAAGTTGCATTGCAGGCATTACAGTAATCATGTCTAATTCACCTGACAGCATGCTAGTACTCAGGGGTAAATGAAATAACGCATATGCCGTAAAATGTCTGAGTCTATGATGTATTCGATGTATCCGTGTTGTGGCCACAGATGTTATACTTTTGAAGGTTTAAAACTCCAAGTAAGTGCTTTATTATCTGAAGATAAAGTAAGCCTTCAACCATAAAGGTATTGGTGGCATCGTGATCAATTTGGGCATATCCCCTCTAAGCAGAAGTTAGTGTTCTCATTGCAAATGCTATTGGACAATCTTCTCCATTAGGGAAAGTTTTTACTGAATTTGCACCTGCACTATAGGTAATCCATAACAATGGAACTAAAGTGCAAGGATTCATCATACCTGTTCAAAAACGTACTCACAACACCTCTTAGTTTCTAAAAAAAATCTCCTCACACACTATCCCACAACATAGAAACAACTTTTTCAAACAACTAGTTTAATGGGAAAACATTGATGCCATGTGTGGCACAAACATTGAACACTGATTTACAAACCCACGGAAAGCCCTTAATTGCTGGGCACGAGTTGGAAGGAGCAATCCGTAAATGCATTTAGTGTTGTTAAAAAAATACATTAAATCATCAGGTGTTATCCTAAACCCCAAGTACAGATGTTTTATAGATGTTTTATAGATGTTTTATAGATGTTTTATAGATGTTTTATAGATGTTTTTTACAGATGTTTCATCTTAACCACAATCCGCTAGCCTGCAGTTTACCTAAACATCATTCAAGTTAGAGTAGTGCTTCAAGTCCTTGCCTGCCACTAACACATTGTTGAAAATGGTAGTTTTATCACAATCTTTTAAGATAGGTTCTAATTGTGTTTGATAAATGGCGGAGCTGCCAGAAAACCCAAGTCCTAGCCGATTCGAAATATATAACCCCTTGTGGCTTTTATAGCAAACCCTGATTTAAAACCCTCTTCCAATTCGATTTGCAGAATAGCATCTGGTCTAAATTACAGATTCTCGATCTCGATTCTCAGATCTCGATTCTCGATCTTCCTATACTTCCTCCATTGATGAGGAGGCAAGGCTCGGAAAACGATGACACACAGCTGACTGCTACCTTCCACCCCTCTTGTGACGAGTCTATCATAATGTAATAGGGAAAATACATCTTTGCAATAAGAAATTACATACGCTAGTAAGCAATAAGTAAAATATTTAAGGGTAAATATTTTAAACCCATCAGAAACTTAGCTTTCCAAAATTCGTTCTTATCCAGTTCAAAGGAAAGAAATAAACGGCCCTCTTCTGCGGAAAGGGTTTAACTCGAGTTAAGCCCTTTTTGAATATACCTGGAAATATTTAACGTAAGAATTTTACCGGCGAACTTTTTTATTTGGTGCACCAAAGCTCCCTTGATTAAAAGTTAACAAGCTAATTAGGTGCACATGAATACAATGTAAATGCGACATTTCGAGTCACTATACGACTATTTATCAAGCAATTTTTTTTAGCATTTACTCAATATTTCAGAATTGCATTGGGTAGAGCCCACAAAGTAACAACTTATGCATATATTTTAATAACTAAAAATGATACTAACTCAGGGCAAAACCTGAAAATAGGAAGACCTGACCTTAATAATTAATTATTCCTGCGAATGCAGGTCGTAAGTGCTGAGAAGGGCGATTGTTTCGGTATGCTGATGTCCTAAAGTGGGAAAAAACCTTTAATTCCGTTTTTTTTTTTTTTTTTGCAAAATACGATCTTGTTCTGATAACTGTCTATTTAGGGGTATAAGTTGTTTACCGAAATAATCACCCCTATCAGCACTTACGACCTGCATTCGCAGGAATAGTTAATTATTAAGGTCAGGTCTTCCTATTTTCAGGTTTTGCCCTGAGTTAGTTTCATTTTTAGTTTTTAAAATATGTACATAAGTTGTTACTTTGTGGGCTCTATCCCATGCAATTCTGACATACTGAGCAAGCTACAACTCAAATACTTTCTAAATCAATTCTTTTTTGGTAACGTATTTCATGGAAAATAATTTTGGTATTCTCCATGTCGGGGGTCTGCCCTACTTTGATATAATGTTACCCCATAGAGTTGGTATTATTGTTATACTTCAAGTTTGACTTGTGGGGGACAGAATCTTTAAGTGAAGAGTTGTTTCGTCATCCCTGTATAAGATGCCTGTATGAAAGTACCAACAGGGAATCTGATAGCCAACGTTACAGCGAGTTTTAAGTGATCTTTCTGATCGATTACTTTTCTCGTCGTGTATGACGTTTTAAGTTGGGTTGGTGGATGAGACCAAAGTGATCCCAGAAGGAAATAAGCGATTTCTAAGTTTTTTTCTTTTTTTTTTTTAATAATAATAATAATAATAACCTTTATTCAAAGAGTGTTGCCGAAGGTCTATAAAAGTCCTTAGAATCGTTTTGTTCTCAGCTGTCATACCCTACAAAAAACGTCTTACACCAAGCCAAAAAAAATAGTCTAGTAGAAAGCTAAATTTAAAAATATCAAAAATTTGGTTTATCAGAATCCATGTGGTCCATTTGGTTTACCAGAGCTTTCACGCGAGGCATCTTGCATAGAACTGAAGAAACAACTATTTGACTAAAGGATCGCCTTCCTATAAATCAAATTTGAAGTTTATCGATAAAACGAACTCTTTTGTAGAACATTGGCTCAAGACAGTTCACACCCCGACCTCGAGAATGCTTAAATTATCTCTCACGAAAAATGTTACCAACGAAGAACTAATTTAGAAACAATTTTCATTCTAGAGGTATGTCAATTCGTGCGTAATCAACTTAAGGCAAAAAAAAAGAACAATTAGAATATATTCCATTTTTTTGGGACAAACCAGGACCAAAAATGTTTCCTGCTAGGGAACATCAGCATCACAATGAAGCAATCATCCCCCCTCCCCTGCACTTACGACTTGCGTTTGCAGGAATTAAGGTCCGGTAGGTCATGCTATGTCAGGGTTCTCCTGGTCGTAGATTCATTTTTAGTGTTTTAAATTATGTGATACATCTTCTTCTTCCTCATATTCTCCCCTTTATTCATCCTCGCCCTTTAGAGTTGTTCTCTGCAGTTAAATGCAGCCTATTTAGTGCTTGGCTGCAACGTTAACCCATATCTAAAAAAAATTAATTTATTCTTTAGCTATTAAAATTTTATAATAATTAAAGGCATAAAAGGCACAGCATCTAATATCATACATTGTATTGTTGCAATATTCCTCTAACCCTGTACATTTAAACTTCAACTGTATATTGGTCATAAAAATGACTTGCTGTTTTTTCTTTTTTTTTTCTGGTTATCTGTTTTGATGACACCGACAAACAAACGGTGACGATATTAAACTTATCAGTAACACAATGTAAAATTTAATCAAACGGATTTGTGTCGTAAGCATGACTAAGGCTTGATGACATGGTTTTTAATTTGAAAAGAATATATACTTTTTGTGGAACGTGGTTGTGCTGACAACATGGCGTCGACGTGGATAGGAGGATTTCTCTTTGTACTGCTGTTGCTGAACTACACTTCCGCATTAGAACCGATAGTGAAGTTAAATCACGGTGGCGAAGTCTTGGGAAAGATCTCGAAAAGTCAGAATGGACTGTTGTATTACTCGTTTCTGGGAATTCCATACGCCGAACCACCCGTCGGTGAAAGACGATTCCAGGTTAGTCCTGCCACTGCAAAGAGGCAATTCAAAAACAGCAAAACCCATACAGTAGTATGTTTTCAATCATAAAAAAAAATATTATTGTCGCCTTAAAGACCCATAAATACCACACGTGGATGATGTATGAGAAACAATCAGCACTTTTGCTGTGGTTAACAAAATATCTCTAATAACTGTAAATTTTCAGTCCGACTCATACCGCTCGATAAAAATCAATAGTTTGCCCACAACTGTAATTGGAAAGATTAATCTACAGGCCCACACAAACATTTAGGGGGAATTTCTTAGTCTACTTAAACTAATGTGACATGTAAGGGTTGACGATTTTGACTTAATTCTTTCAAGGTCATCATGATACTAATTTACAAACCATTGGGCTTATGGTAGTCGTGCATGCTAGTTTCGTTTCCTAAAATGTCCCTTTTTGGCATTTGAAAACCTTGGAGGAGAAAAGGAATATTATCAGTAGTAATAGCCCTAGACTTTTTGTCGGTAATACGACTACAGTTTTTGCAGGACGCCTGTAACCTGATTCTGAAACTAACGAATGCTAATTATTTTGCAATTACGTCACGAGCACATAGCGTGAGTGGTATAGTTTTGAATTAATTAGCATGAGTTAGTTTTAGTCTGCTGACAGGTTGAGTGCGTAAACTTGTATATCGGTATTATCAACAAAAGCTAGTATAGAGGGCTGTTTTATCTATAAGCCTCAGCATGAACTTCCACGTTAAACGTCAAATTTTGAAATCTTCTAGTTTTTCCCAGAATGGGCCTAGACCAACAAAATTCGTTATTGGGTCACGTCGTAACGGTTTCATTGCATTAAAAATTTTAATGACAACAAAAGAACCGTTGGGCGCCCACAGTATGGCCATTTGTTGTTGTTGTTGGTCTTATTCTTGTTCTTGTTGTTATTGTTAGGACTCTTTGCCCTTACCTGGAGATCGAACCAATGAACCTATTTTCAAAATCTATAGCTTAAAACGTAGGTATGGACAAAGCCTAGGACCTTTTGAATGATATTTTGATGTAACTGCAATAATTCTTGTGATGAAAAGCCAAATGGGCTCAAAATTTTGCTCTTATCTAGAGATCGAACCAATGAACCGATTTCAATTTTTAGTAGGTTTGACCTCGGTGTCCCATGTTAAAGCCGAAATTTCGATGCTTAATTTCTCCGCCATCTTTCAACATTTTCTACTGAAATTTGGTATGTGATCTTTGAAGGACTTGGCCAACACGTGTACCAAATTTTATTAATTTCCGATTTGTCACATTGGAGATCTGGATTTGAGCTCGAATCGTGAGTTTCATTTTTGTCTTATATGATGATGATGATCTTTGTGGGACACGTTTATACAGTTCACTCTACAGACCAAACCGTTTGTCGTAGAAAGCTGGTTCTTAGGTCATTTGAAAGATCTACTTCCGGAGAAGTGCCCTTTATAGAAATAGAAATTTCGATTGGTCGTCTCGTTGTTCCGGAGTTATGGTGCCCTGAACTATCCGTTTTATTGTTTTACATTGTTTTAAACATTGTTTTTATGCAACAATGCCAATCGACAAACGCCAGTAGGAAAGCGTAGGCAAATGCTAACAATGCTGGTGAGCCAACAATTTACCCGCACGTGGAGAGGAGGCATTATCCTTATTATTAATCGATTTATATGATTTCACGTCTGCGGCCTTGCAGTGTTGGAGACACCGGTTCTCGTCAGATCACCGAAGTTAAGCAGCATTGGGCTGGATTGATACTTGGGTGGGTGACCGCCTGGGAATCTGGCTGTTGCAGACATAGCCCCTTAGGACTTCGGGCAGATGACCAGGAGTGGTTAACGCTCGTTAAACCCTTTAACCCTTTTTTTTTTATTTCACGTCATTCTCCCGTGTTAAAGCTAACGTGTCCGTTGTCCATTTGGCTTGCTGTCCTATAATACAAATACGGACAAAGCCGCTGATAGATAGCTGCGGACAAACCAACTTCCAAAAGAAAGACTTGCACTGAATGAGCGAGCGAAGCAAGCGAAATTCAGTGTATTTGCAACGAGTGCAGACAACTAGCTTGGTATGTCAAAGTATCACGAATTAGAAAACAAAAACGAGCTCGTTTGATGTTTAAGGTAAGATTGGTAAGGTAAGACTAATCCGAAGTCAAAACAGCAAAGTAACACAAATAAAGTTTCGTCTAAGGTTTCACATACCGCAGTGTTCATGTACTGTTTAGTCCACGTGAAACCTTACTGCTGTATTCAACCATTAGACACGTAAATAAAATCAAAACCAAGTTACAACTTTTCAAAATTGTTGTAAGAATAATATAGTGCGTAATATAGGCTACACACTCGCTCACTTTCGTGGATAAATTTTTCATCATTATTTTAGTCGGGTCGTCTCCTTTATGTTCATCCTATTGATATATACACCAGTTTTTAAGATTTCATATTCAAGACTTCAGGACTGGTATTTCATTTTTATTATCAACGATATTTCGAGGATTTCAAGGAGTCGCACGAATCCTGAATTAGTTAATCTGTAGGTCTGTACTAAGCACACTAAAAGTATGGTTTTTTAAGATTTTTCAGCGAGAGTAGAATGAACCAATCAGACATATCGTGTTCTAAAGTAAAAACTGTAAAAACATGCGAATACAGCAGTAAGGTTTCACGTGGACTAAACAGTACACGTACACTGCGGTATGTGAAACCTTACACGAAAGTTTATTTATTTGCTATGGCGTCGCGCTACAGTGGTTTACAACCTCGACAATTGAATTGATGTGATGTTTGTTACCTAACTTGGCGCGACACATTAGCGTGTGTCTAGATACTAAAACAAGACGGAGTTGTAACACTAACAATATAAATTTAACTAGTTGTGCCCGTGCCCATGCTGCGCCCCCCCCCCCCCCGCTTCCCCCCAGGTGTTTGGTGTTTGGTTTGAAATTTATGAAAACCGAAGACCGAACATGTGAATAGCTCCCACATATGGCCAATCTCCCACAATTACTTTAACCCCCAATCCCACACTCCTGCCCCCTCCCGGATTCGCATACGTGTACCCCCATACACGCTTGCCCGCTTCCCCCTTCCCGAAAACGTTGTCCCGTGACATTCTTCCTTTGGTGCAGCCTCGGAAAAGTTGCTGGCGTGTGTTTGACTGAAGGCTAAAAAAAACCCTATCAATGAGAAATCCAGTATTCAGTAAGCAAGTAATCCCATGTTTAAGTTAATCCTTTGAAACAATTCACTTCGATAGCGCTTTGCACTCCACACACACTTGCCCTGGGACCCTCACCCGCACCCCCCGAAAACGTTGCCCCGTGACATTTTCCCTTTGAAGCAGTCCCGGAAAGGTTTCATGCGTATGTTTGACTGAACGTTAAAAAAAGCCCCGAGAAATCCAGCATTCAGTAAACAAGTAACCCTATGTTTAAGTTAATTCTTTGAAACAATTCACCTTGGTATCGTGCATGGCGACAATGTTGCAAGCAACGATTGTTGCCCCCCACTTAAAAACAATTCAACTCCTTTCAGGAAGTGAACATTTAGGAAATAAATGCGCCTTTCCATCGTATCAGGCTGCCAATTTCGAGGGGGCTTCGAAATTAAGAACCAATCGCCGTTTGGTTTAAAGTTGTCTGGTTTAGTAGACACGGGTTGTTTTTCTTTTTAGCTCAAACGCCGACAATGGCACAGACCACGTGACTAAAACTTTGTTGGCCGCTTTGGTACCACAACAATACCAAAAAACGAACTCAAAAACGGTGCGGCAGGTCTGGTAAGTGGCGCCGTCTCTTCGAAGACTTTGGAAAAAGTGGTATAACCCGAACTTGTAGTCCCAGGCCGTCAATAGACGGCGACATGGCAGGTTTGGTAAGTGGCGCCATCTGTTCGAAGATGTTGGAAAAGTGTTACAACCCGAATTTGAAGGCGAATCCCGTCAGCAGATGGCACTACAGGGTAGGGTACTTGATTGTACGACAGAATGGCGTGGCCGGTGACTTGGCGGCCTGCTCCGTATTATATATGTAGAAGGCGAATCCCGTCAACAGATGGCACTACAGGGTGGGGTACTTGATTGTACGACAGAATGGCGTTGCCAGTGACTTGGCCGCCTGCTGCGTATTATATATGTAGATGTCTTATTTCACCCATTAAAAAATATTTAAACAATATGAAACCTCGCACCATCATTTTAGCCAATGTTTTGACACCTTCATCGAAAATATTTTCTAACATCATGTGAAATAGTACCCACAGTACCAGTATCAGTACCTTACCAGTAATAGTGCCAGAATCATGTATTCAGTACCCATATTTCCTGGACTTCCATGTTGTCGGGGAAACTGGACCGCCTGTTGCTCTTGTTCTTTTTACTGCAGCGGAAAAACCGCCTCATGGAGTAAGAGAGTCTCAAACTTCACCGGTGAGATGACAGCGATGGATCCCAAATTCACTGTGAGATAAGAAACTGCTTTAGTTGGCCGCTGGGTGAGCTTTCCATTGAGTTTAGGAAACGATAAACATTTTTTTTTCACACCCTTAAATTGATGCTCACCGTTTAAACCATCGAAAGGCACAAACGAGATACAAAGGCTACCTCAGAAAAAAATTAATTTTTTTCTGAGATAGCCTTTGTGTCTCGGTTGTTCCTTTTGGTAGTTTTAACAGTTAGCCCCAGTTTAAGAGTGTGAAACAAAAGGGTAGAGCATTTCCTAAACTCGGTGGAAAGCTCACCGCGACCCAACAAATCAGTTCCTAACCGCACAGTGAATTTGGGATCCGTCACTGCCATTTCACCGGTGAAGTATTTGAATTTCCGACACCATGAGGCTGTTTTTTCAGTTGCAGTAAAAAGAACAAGAGCAACAAGTGGTCCAATTTCCCCGACAACATGGAAGTGCAGGAAATGTGGGTACTGAATACGTGATACTGATACCAATACTGGTTGGTTGCCGTCCTGCATTTGTTCCTCGCTAGGAATATATTCCGCACTCGGTGGACACTTTATCATTTTGCCGAGTCCAAATAAAGCTGAAATGAGGTCACTTGGTGCGGTAATAAACTTCGGCCGTTATTTAACTTAAAACTCTTAGCAACATCCTCGACAACGCAACTATAACGGTGATCATACGATGGTGAGCATAATGTTCTCACTACATTTCTTTCGTGATTTTGGTCACCGACGTATCAACCGAATCTGTTCCAAAACTATTGAAGCATGACGTCGCTTTGTGTAGAAGCAGTTGGGTTTGGTTTAAAGGGCTGCTGAGAATTTTGGTGGGCTTAGGAAAGGGCTCTGTGATTTCCATACTACAATGTATGCAAAAAACGACCATGCTGTACAGTACCAGAGCTAACAAAACTATATGAATCTATATGCGTGAAACTATACGCGTGAACCAATTCGAATGAAATTTGGCAGGTATGTTCTTTGAACTTTGGAAACAATACATTTACATACGGTTATTTACTGTTGCGAATTCAAAGTGTACATAACGTCTGCTTAATAGTGGATTAAGGGGTTGTTATTTGAGAGCGCCATATTGGGTTTTTTTAATATTAATTGTAGTGTAGTTCGTAGTGCCAGTATTGTTGGTTATCCCTACTTGATATTGTTACGCTCTCGAGCGTTATTCATGTATTATCAATTGTTGTTAATTAAAGATCAATTCGTTTGGGATTGCGCTCCCAGCAACGTCACCAGCCTTTTATCTGTTTTTTTTTGTAATGACGTCATAAGTTGGGCCTAACATTAGGCGTAGGCCTAAAGCTGCCTTGTTGTGTACAACGTGGTAAAGGGATACGAGTTGCGTTACTCAGGGTTGCCTAAGGTCCCCGAACCGGGTTTGTATGGTCCTCTAGAGGAGTAAGATAGCTTGCTACTAACCACATAATTGCTAGGTAGTTACAGGAAAGTCTGGCATTCGTAAAGCTAGATGTGAGCCGCCAGTCAGAGACTCAAATCCGACCCGGGTGGACAGGGACTACCATAGTATTAAGGTAGCGTAAGTCGTACCCTCAGTTTAATGCCTTTCACCAGGGACGTAAATGTTTGGGTTAGGGGGACCAGCAACTAAAAGCTCTCGCGTTCCTTCCAGCCCTAACTAGGTCAGCGCCGTGTTGTATCCCAACATGCCAAGTGGCAAAGAACATCAGCTCATGCGCAAGGACGATTGCTCGCGCCCGCCATATTGAAATCGTCGCTTCGTTTTACGCAGGCAAGTAACGCACAACGTTCAATCGATTTATTAACTAACAACAGCACGCCACCTGATTCGAATACTAAAATACATTTTAAAAAGCTGTAATAAAACGCAGGGTGCCTGTGCTGAACCTTGTAATCGTCTGTATAAATTTATACTTGATTTCAACTTCGCGATGCTTCCACTGTATTAGGCGCGTTTCTCATTCCAGCAGGTGGGAAGGTAGGGGAAGCCCCTGGGAGAACTAAGATGGAGGACGATAACCACGATGGATGACGTCAATCGCGTCATAGGCGGCATGCCCTTGTGCCGAGAGCTAGCTCCGCAACCGCAGCTAGTTGCTGGTCCCCCTAACCCATACCTTTACGTCCCTGCTTTCATACTCTAGGGATCCCTTGGTTGGGTTAGGTGTCATCTTTTCCTTTTTCCTTCACGCAACATGTTTTGGTGCCGAAACCAATGTGAACGGGATCAGGGCAACGTAAAGTAGGCAACCGTGCAAAAAAAGAAGAAAGCAACTGTAGTTGAAAGTCGGAAAAAGTCGAAAATAAGCCTCATGCAAACATTTTATTTATGTAGTGCAAAACGTCATTTAAATTTACGTGTCCATTTCCTCGTAATTTTTTTTTTTAGTGAAATGGTACTAATGTCAAAGAGGAAACTGAAAAGGTGGTGTTGCTGGCGTAAATTTGTTTAATTAAGCCAAAGGTGAAACGTGGGTGACAAAACCCGGCCTTCGTGCCAGTCAATCTTTTCTAATCTAACGCATAATTGAAGAAAAATAATTTTAGTCAAGTAGATTGTGTCCAGTGTCTATGCTGTAATCATCACTTCATATTCCATCCTTTGTCACAAGATCGTGCGGGAGAAAAGCCGTGTGTTTCGTATTCTGAATCTAGGCTAGTTGAGTCAATATCACTAGAATCTTACTTATACAACGCAACGCTACAAGGCGTCAACTTTCTGGCATGCGCGACAGCTAGCATTGAGCCAGAAGGTGAGACATGCGATTTCTACCTCAGCCGCCCTTGGCTTGAAGAAGCCATCTCCTTTCCCACCGTAACGATCGTACACTGCTGTTTTACCCGTAGTTGCCACATACTTGGACTAATCGTAACAAAAAATAGTTGCGACCTATTGTTCCGCAAATGGCCTAATGGGGTTGCACCCCAAAACAGGAAATGGAACATGCAGTGATATATTCATAAAGGAAAGCGGAAAACGAGCCAAACAGAGAAAATCGTTCACTAGAAATAACGTAGCACAGTCACCACCTTTATGCACATACGTTTCGCTGAAGTGGCGTGACTTGGCTTCGAACTAGCAGCCCGACCAATTGCATAGTTCACCGATCTGACGTCATTATCGATATACCGAAGTGCCCACTCATCCACTAACTTAACGATGACTCAGCAGAACCCGTTATTACGATCACAGTAGTGACTAGGGCCCCATTCGATCGAGAATGCTTGCGGCTATAGGCAACGTAGAAGGAACACAAATATACACAAAGGCTCATCGAAGGATTAAATAATTATACTCAAATCGCTGTAAATTATATAAAGGAAACAGGAAAACAAGCCACACAGCAAAAATCAATTATTAGAAATAACGTTGTGCCTTACACTACTACGCAACGCAAGTGCATAATGGTGGCACACTGTACTACAAAATATCTAGTCAAAATTTTTTTTTTTACAAAAAGGTTATTTTCCCTAAAAGGGAAAGGGCAGTGTCCGCCGTGGCCCCCCCCCCCCCCCCTCCTGTGCACGCCATTGTTTGTAGTGTAGAATTTACGCTGTTTGGCTTTTTTCCCCCATTTCTTTATATATTTGTATGTATTTATCTAATCCTTCCTTCAGCCTTTGTATTAATTTTTAATTCTTCTCCAAGATCTGTGTAGCTCTCCACCTACGTGTCTGTCTATGGTCGCAAATATCCTCGTTCGAATGGAGTCCCAGTCACTGCTGGGACCTTAATAAAGGGTTCTGTGAGACATCTTTATACCGGTAGAGAAGTGGGCGTAGTAATAAAGGCTTTGTTGGGGGCGGGGGAGGGGGGATTTAGTTAGTTCTAATCGGGGTATTCCAATCCAACGAAACGGAGGTGCGTAACTGTACGGTAATCGGGAAAAAATATACCAGGAAAAAATATTCCGGAAAAAATATCCCCAGAATAATTACCCTCGGAAAAAATATCCTTGGGAATAAAATCCCCAGGAAAAACCACTATTCAGTTTTAGTTAAAGGCACATAAATCCCTCCGTCCTGGCCGCTTTACTCATACGTCAACTGCGCTAAAATATAGTTCACACGACCGCGGCGCGCATTGCTCTGTGAAACAAGCATGACGTCACATCCGACGGTAGATCATACCCATTTCGTAACAGTATATAATCTCTCTATCTCTATGTTTCGGAGCCGCGCCATGCGACACATCGTATAAATGCTAAAAGGCAAAGATGGAGCGACTAGAGGTAAACAAACACTGGCGCAGATGACTGCACGTTATGATCATCAATGTCTCCTGTCTGTTGCTCCGGTAAAATACCCACACGTTAGTTTTATTTGAACAAAGTTGACCAAATAAAAGATTCTGGGGGTCTTTATTATGTGTTGATGTCGATTACGTCCTATCGTTGCCGACTATGTTACGTATATTAATTTATTGGCGATTTCAAGGAGGCATGCTTAGGGACCGGTCATTATGTATCGCTTTTTTTGGGGGGGGGGGGGAAGAAGATATCCCCCTCCTTTCTTCGGACAGTAAGTTTACGCCCCTGCGACCGATCTCATTATTCCTCCCAACCGTTATTTTTTTCCTTGTAGCTAATATGTGACTTAATGTTTTAGCATTATGCGGGAATGAAAAACGGCGTTGCTGTACAGAAACAGCTTACCATCAAAAAAAAAAAAAAGCTTCTCTCGACCGACCCTAATTATAATTTAATTGGTACTGCAGCTAAACGTTTTTTTTTTTCCTTAGGCCGTATGTCTGCTACGAGAATTTACGTCTGAAACTCAAGCCGCAATTTAATTTCTTCTCCGCCTTTGGTTTTGTCCATCACCATGTCAGGATCCCGACACCCCTGCCCCACCCATTCTTTAATCCTAGATTCTTGCGGTAAACATAGGATAAACCTAATTGTTGATCCAATTCTCGTTTTGTCCTTTCCTTTACCGATTCGGTAGCAAATCTACTTGGTGGAATAGATAAATGCGTTCATCACTCGCCATTTCTCCTGATAAGCTCAGAACAAGGTTAACTGGGATTGAAGCTGCGTACCTCCAGAAAGGCAGCTACTATCTCACTTGGCTTTCGCTCAAAAGCGGCAAGTCAGGTGACTTGAAGTGCACGAAGAATCACTACGTCACAGACTAGGCGTGTAAACATCGCGTGACGTCACCGTAAAAAGTAGCCCAAGAACGCCCGAGAAGCTTTCTGGCGGGAGTGAGATACTCCTCGGACCGAGCGGTAAAAAAGAAGCTTACTAGCGTACACGCGCCACGTTTGTCATCGGGATCGTACCCTTAGACGATCAAATAAAAGGTAAATGAGTTCATATAAAACTATTTCCGGTAATGTATCGAGAAAAATGTTAAAATATACCGGAGGGAGTTATGTGCCTTTAACTTATTTTTTTTTTGTTTATATTACCTACCAAACACATGGGACGTGCATGATTCAATGCCGGCTGATCAAAAACGCTCAAACAATCGGTGTGAATGATGAAACAACAAATTCCCGCATTTAGTCGGACAACAGTCTATATATAATTTTGAGACCTGAAAATTGGACGGCCGGCATGACTGAATGACTTGATTCGTTACTTAATGCGGGCTTCGGGATAAGAGTTGAATGATTGTTTTCAAATTGTTTTCCTTGAATGTTTACCGTGGTTACTAGGCTACAACTGCTTGCAAAAGTGAAGAATCAATTACGGGCTGAGGTACGAGCTGACGTACGCTTAATCTAGAAGCACTGTATAATGTTTTGCCTTCAATTCATCAATGTTCGCCAAGGCATAGACGGAGCATGGACATAAATTCGCAATTCCAATGCTCTTTTTTTTTTCACAAACAAAATTACGCGAACAATGGACATAAACATAATACACCAGGCCGTACCAATGACGCTAAAAAGGAAGCAAAAAAAGGCCAACATATAAACTGCCAAAAAAAAAAAAAGGCTTCGCCATTTATTTGTGTGCTTTCTAAAAGGGTATAGGTTGTAATGCTTTTCTCTATTGCCGACTAAAGACACTTTCCCAGCAAATAGCTGCTGGAGACATCGACGTTACCAACTTTCTCAGGGGGATAGGCCACAATATCCAAAGACGTGCTGCTGATACTTAAACTGGAATAGCAACATTTTTGTTTTAAAGTAAGTGATTGTGAAGGATTTTTAATTCGTTTTTGTTTAAAAAAAATTAATTACAAACAAACACGACAAGTGTGCTGTAAAAAAGGGGTTATATGATTGAAGTTTCATTTTACTTGTTAAAATGTGCACGGATAAAAATTGGTGATTTTTAATTGAAATAATCAAATGTACAATTCAGAAAATTGCATCTGTTTAAGTGCTGTTGTGCTTTACGTAACGTCGTATATTATTGGTAAAGCACAACAGCGTTCCGTGTACCTTTTTTACGGCTTTGTTGTCGCGCCGTAAAGGTTTATGCATGCAGTCGATTATTGCATGCACGAAGAATGAATCTGGAGTTTGCTGAGTGGCATTGTTCCCTAAATGCAATGGTTAAAACAATGTAAAACAATCAAAATGATAGTTTAGGGTCCCTTAACTCCGGAATGGATCGACGAATTGAAAAAGTGGTCCATTTAGGGTTGAAGCCTAGGAAAATTTCTGGCTCAGATCATGTTTCAGATTTTGAAGTGAAGTGAAGTGAAGTAAAGTTTATTGTTCGCATGGAGAATACAAATTATA
Source organism: Lithobius niger (assembly GCA_023313725.1). Taxonomy (NCBI): domain Eukaryota; kingdom Metazoa; phylum Arthropoda; class Chilopoda; order Lithobiomorpha; family Lithobiidae; genus Lithobius; species Lithobius niger. Next base: position 26,683 of record JAHWFP010190446.1, read on the forward strand.
CAATATATATGGTAGCTGTCAGGGAGATACTAACATTCAATCTGAATGATTTAAAAGTATGCGAGTAACTAAAGATACAAATGTACAGGTAAAAATATAGAACAACCATTTGGAACAAAAGTCCTGCTTGAGTGAAACACTCGTGCGCAGGGCAGCTGGGAAAAAAAGGGGTAAAAACTCGGTAATGATAGTAAACATTGTAAACATAGTATGATAATACAAGAATTATTTTTTACGATAGCACCTATTTCAAGACTTTGGTAAGACTTTCTACTTCGTCCATACCAAGCAGCCATGATCGGAGATCTTTGCCAAATCTATGCACATTAACACTCTTTCTTATGTACAGTGGTAGTTGGTTATATATTTTTGGAGCTATGTAGGTAAAATATTTAGGCAGCCTCTGTATTAGTCTTGGGTACAATCATCTTATGATCACTCATAGCACGAGTAAAATGACAGCTAGCAACTGGATGAAACAATGATGCCTTATGGTAATAGCAAACAATTTTGTGAATATATACAGACCTAAGTGGAAGAAAGTTTAATTCGCGGAAGAGTGGCATTGAGGGAGACCTAATTTTACGAAAAGCCAGGGTTTCAACAATTAGTTTTTGCATTTTGAGGAGAGGTTGCAAATTCGTGATACTCATGCCTCCCCAGCATGAGATGCCATACTGCAATACACTATTCACTAAAGCATAGTATATATTGACCATGGTTTTACGTACAGTAAGCTTACGCAGGTAATAAAATATGTACAAGACCCTTCTTAATTTCTTTACAAGGTAGTCAATATGTGGTGTCCACCTTAGGTGCTGGTCAAAGACTAGACCTAGGTATTTAACTTCGGAGGCCCTCTTGATTTTGGGGCATCTGCAGTTTTTCGTTTGCTCGCATGATTTAAAATGGTACACGATATTCGTATCGTCAGTATTTACATTTTTCTTAAGCGAGAAAACAACATAAGAGGTTTTTTTTACACTTAAGACCATCCTATTATGATCAAACCAACTCCTTATGACACTCAAATCACTATTTAGTTTTAGCAAGGATGTCTCTACTGAGTCACTTATATACAGCAAAGCAGTATCGTCTGCAAATGCGAAAAGTAAACCATTAAAACCGATATCACAGAAATCATTAATGTACAGTAGGAATAGAATTGGGCCTAATATTGATCCCTGGGGCACTCCGTGTCTAATTGTTTTGAGGTTGCTACAAGTACTTGAGACTCTAACAAGTTGGGTTCTTTCATTAAGATAGCTCTCAAACCACTGAAGTGGAACACCTCGTATGCCAATTGCGTCCAGTTTATTAAGAAGAGTTTTATGATGCACCGTATCAAAGGCAGTTTTAGTTAGGTGCAGTAGTTTTTTCTGAAACCGTGTCAGCCAAGAACAGAACCAGAACAAGAACAACAACAAGTGAACAGTTTTCAAATTTTCGTGTAGCTCCCTACGTTTACTCTTGCACGGAATTGCATAAAAGTTGGTGTAAAGTTTGGAAAAATTACTATCTATCTGGCCAAGTTTGGTCGAAATATATTGAATAGAAACGGAGAAATTAATAGTTTTAGTTTTGCTGGAGAGCGGACTTCAATCATATATTGGTAAGCTAAAAGTGAATAGTGTTATTTTTCTCAAGGGATTTTTTCTGGGAATATTTTTTTCCAGGGGTATTTTTTCTGTGGATATTTTTTCGGGATTTTTTTCCTGGGATATTTTTTTCCGGGATTCAACTGTACTACGTTATTTCCGCCGTTTGGCTGATGTTCCTTTTTCGTTTACACAATTTTCGCGATTTGTGCATATTTATTTATTATTATCATGGACACTCCATTGATCCCTATTGGCTCTCCTTTATCCCTTACCTGGTAAGACTCAGAAGAATTTAAAGTAATGTCATCTCACAAGTGTAATGTCAAAAATAACAATCAAATAAACTCACTCGTTCAACACAACATATAAACACAGGGCACAACCCAGACCTGACACAACTAGAATATTATTTCTCGGAAAACAACATACGTAGAGTAACACTGAATTTGAAACTCTCTGCATTTTCATTCATAATTGGGTTGCCGGGAACTTACACATCTCCCATCTCCCATTTTGGGTATCTCCCATTTCTCTCATTCGAACCTGTTGTATCCAGATTGCATATATAGTTGCATGGTTAAGGTAAAGGCCACCTGAGACATGTCAGCAAATAAAGCTCTATCTTATGCAGCACCAACCTGACGTGTGTTATCACGTTTAATGTCTTATTCATTAGCAAAATCGCAAATGATAAACAATAATAGTACAGACCCAAGCAATATAAATAGTAAAGCAAACGTCCTTTCCCTCACATCTCACCTGCAATAGCAGGCAAAAGGCCAGGTTTCCCATACTGGAAACCCTTAGAACCAATATTAGTTTACTTTATATTATTTTTGCATTTTATTTTTATTTCATTTCATTTTATTTTACTTTGAAATTTTTGAGAATTCCGAGTATTACTCGTAACTAGTTGTGTTCAGTTGTATCGGATGATTTAAAAATAACACAAAAAAATTGGAAGCCAGGTATGTGAACATAAATAAACACAACTGTGTGAATTTCCGGCTAAGTTACCAAGTAAAACACGGCTAACAGCATGTGCTTTGTGTTTTCGCAGTTTTTAGGATTTTTAAAGCGTGTTTTGACCATGGCTTCTTAGCCATATTTAATTGATAACAGAGCAGGAAACGCTTCGAAACATCGCAGTTGTGTAAATTTATATTCCCAGACCTGGCTTTCTATTTTATCGTGTTACTTCTAAATCATCCCATACAACTGAACATAAACTGGTTACAAATAATATTCAGAATTAACTTTTCATCAAAAAAATTATTTTGTGAAAAATCCAGTTTGGCGAGCTACACTGGCTTAAAAAAGGGTTTTTGCGTTGTTACTTCCCAAAAAGGGCACAAATAATCTTCCGTATTAGACAACTGTCAAACAAGGTCTTATTCAAATATAGCTTAAAAGTTCTTTTCTCAAGTTCATCATTTACGTAACGACAAACTAATTATTAAGGTGGGAGGAGTGATTATTTTTGCCGATAAATTCGAAATCGTTCATCAGACTGAACTAAAATTGGTTATGAACATTAAAAACCGCAAGAAAGGGCCTATTCAAGTTTTACAAAAATTCAAATTGCAGCCCGAAATAGGGTACAAAACACTGTTGACATCACTTCCAGCGAATCACATGAAGTGATTCACGAGGCGTTTGGTAAGAAATTGAAATACGACGTAGGTATTTGATTTCATGCTAGTTAACGAAAATTCAAAATGGCAACACAGAGTAGCTTCCTGAACAGTTTGCGGCAGATGCGGCCAAAGAGTTTCAATTTTCGTCTGGGGGGGGGGGGGGGTGTTGGGGCAAACAAAGTCAACCGTTCACAGAACTATTGGTGTAAATAATTTACCTCTTCCATCGTTTATCGTTTTTATCTCGTATCCTGTTTATCTCACATGCCTCAAATCTCGTGCATCTCCTCTATCTTGCATCGAGTGTATATCATTTATGTCGAATTCAAATGCCTCATTCATCTTGAGTTTCATGTAATTCCTTTACCTTGTATAATCATGTAGGTAATTTATCTCATTTATCAAGCATCACGTGTTCTCATTGATATCCCCAGGGCTCCATGTTGGACCCACTCCTGTTCGTTCTTTTCCTAAATGATTTACATTGTTCTCACCATGAAATCACTGGCTTCAAATCTGCGGACGACTTGAATCTTGGGTCTACCGTATTAACCACTGGAAATACTCTTGCCCTTGAGACTGAAAGTAATCGTGTTTAGGACTGGGGTACAAACTGGCAACTTCCATTATCTATACTTAAATACACTACATTCCATGTTGGAAATTCTAATCCATGTCATTCTTACGTCTTAGATGCCACCTTTTTGCCCGATGTGGAAGAGTCTCGAGATCTTAATATCTGACTCGGCTTGCTGTCGTAAATCGTCGCTTCGCATAAATCTTCATATAAAGGTTTGGGGTTTCAAGGTTTTCGTTCGCCCTCTTTTAGAAAATGTAACTTCCGTGTGGTCTCAGTCTTTGCTGAAGGATTTTGATTTGGTGGAATCGGTCCAACGTCGTTACACGAAAGGCCTGCCAGGTTTGAGAAACTTGTCTCCTGAAACGCGTTTGCGTGTTGCCGGGTTGAAAAGACTTGGAACTGCGAAGATTGAAATTTGACCTTCTGCCTACTTTTAAAATTGTAAAAGGTTTCCTTTCTGTTGATTTGTCGTTCTTCGATGTTCGTTCTGTGAGTGTAACTAGAGGGCGATCATGGAAACTTGAGGTCTCCAGTCGAGACTTAATTGCGATAAAGATTTGGTTCCGATCAGAGTGGTTCTATACTGGAATTCATTGACGGAGGAAGCTCTGTCCACACGAACCGTGTCTAGTTTTAAACGTTTACTGGATGGTCTTCCCATCACCAACTTATTGAAAAGGAGGCATTAGCCGACCTACGACTGTTTTTGTAACTGGTGTTAGTGGCTACTGGCCCTTCTATTTTCCCTCCATCTTCTGTGAAACACTCTATTATTATTATGATTATGGTATTATTACTATTATTAAAACGTAGTCATGGAGAAGGCCTTTGGAACGCAATTTTAATTTGACTACAATATTCTTCTGTTGTTTTTCTTATTTTGTGGAAGTTTGCTCTCAGCTTGACGTCGAACCAACGAACCGATTGTCATTTTTTGTACCTTAATGTGTAGGTATTAACAAGGACCAAGGGCTTTTCAACGCTATTTTAATGTGACTACAGTATTCTTGTTGTTGTTCTTATTCTTGTTGTGGAAACGTAAATTTGCAACTTAAAATTTTTCCCAGAATTGACGTAGAGCAACGAAATTCGGTATTGTCGTGTAATAACTATTTCACTGCAATAAAAATTTTAATAACAACAATCCAAGTGTTTAATAATAATAATAATATAATATAACAAGGCATTATTCAATTTAGAAAAGGAATATACAGGGTATCATTGACAGTGCTAACGTACATCCTTGTAAGAGTAAAAAACATACATGGGTATAAAACCTGGATCAAAGATAAAACGTACATGGGTATATGATAGGGCGTGGATATAAAACTGAGTCAAATGATAGCATTTGTTGCATCCCTCAAATGCAATTAGAGCTTTTTTTTTTTAAAGATACACATTGGTCGAGGCCACCACCTCCCGGGGCAAAGCATTCCACACACGTCCTACAGGCAACAGGAAGAAGTAGTGTCTACTATTTGTCCTGGCTCTCCTCCAGTCAAACCTCTAATCGTGTCGCCTGGTGCAGCCAGAGCGAACTACAATAAGAGGTGTGCCCTCACCTTGGTTTATATTTATACGAATCAATTTAAAGCATGTACATAAGTCAATAATGTGTGTCCTAAATTCAAGAGATTCAAGATTTAGTTTAATCTTGCGCTGGCCGTATGATAACCCATGACAACCAGGCAAATACTTGGTGAATTTTCTCTGTACACGTTCAAGTTTATGGATGTCTTTTTTTAAGTGTGGATTCCAAACCGCCGAGCCGTATTCCAGTACTGGTCTTACGTATGTTTTATCTAGACACACCCCAGTGTGTCGCCGCCAAGTAACAGTAGATCATCCCATTGCAGACATCCGATTGTTAAAAATTGATTGTTAATGATAAAAAGGCGGCTCACTAGCAGACATGTGTCTGTTAACTGTAAGCAACTGAAAGCATATTTTGGCATGTGTTGAGGATAAATCCCAATGCAACAGAAATGTTTCAAATTGTGGAAAATGTAAGGGGAAGGGTCAGAGATTAGGAAAAACTAAAATTTAAAGGATGAGTGTCCACCAATCATAGAGAAAAAGATGCGTCGATAACGTTGTTTTTATGTTACTGTCTAGTTAGCTAGCTAATAAGATTTTTCCCATGTTAAATCCCATAGACTTTTTGCTCATGGCTAGCGCAAAATTGCGAAGGCCTACGTACCTGAATTTTTGCACACGGATGCTTGGTGATCTGAGGATGGTCCTTTTGTTGGTTTGGGGGTTGTAGGGGTCAGGACAAATGCGTGGGAGGGTTTTGAAATTTGCCACCGGCGAATTTAAATTTCGTTTCTTTTCCAAGTTGCAACCAAAGATTTTAAGCAACAATGGCTTGAACAATCAAGACTGGTCCTTAGATTTATTGGAAAAGCCCTGGACGAACTAAAAACTGAACTGTAACGAAGGACAAAATAAAGAAACATTAACGTTGCCGTGGATTGCGTAAGAATAAAGGGATGCACGTTAGATGATGGTTACGCAACAATACGAGCATACACGAGCTAATGGTTTTTTTTGTTAATAACCCCCCAAAAAATGCTTCGCGTTCTGCTGTTTTAGTAACAGCTACCTTCGGGGGTTTCTGCATGACTAAAATATGTGAACTAAATCTTGAAAATTAAGGGGAAGTTGCAGGGATAAACAAAACAACTGAAGGGGATGCGCTGATTGAGTGAGCAAAGCGAATTGTCGCACCTACTAATAGTTCGACAGTTAAATGAAAACTAGAAGATTGCTACTAGCGGTAGCAATCTTCAAGTTTTCATTTAACGTCCAAAGTATTATTCGGTGCAATTAACTTGGCTAATAGGATTAACTTTGGCGGCCTTTCCCTGGTGGAATGATATCACTACCTTCAAAGGCTGACCGTTTTTGGAAACTTGGCGGGTTTTTCTACCAGTTTTGGTTTTGGGTGGATACGCATTAACAAGGGTGTCAGCCTTACCAAACCTGAAACACCGTCTAATTAAATAGGCCCTTCTATAGTCCTTTAGTGGCAATTGATGTGCAGTGTATTGAGAATTTAAGGTTACTAGCAATAATAATCCCTAAGTCGGTATGTTGTGAAGCGGGGTATATGTCTTCTCCATTAAGGAGGTAATTTTCAGTCATGGGGGCTCCAAATGACATGGAGACACATTTATCAACAGCTAATGGTAATTGCCATTCATTAGACCACTTATTTATTGCAATTATTGCATCTTGTAAAATAATTCAATCATTTTCCGATTTAATTTGTCTGCCCAATTTCGAATCATCAGCAGCAAACAAAAATAAGGGGTTTGTGCCTACTTCATTCATAAGAGAATTAATGAAAACAGCGAATAAAAGGGGGCCTAAAACGGTACCCTGTGGGACACCACTTGTTACTTTAACATGAGTTGACAAACAGTTATCAATTCTAACTTGTTGTGTTCTATCGATAAAGTAACTTCTTATCCATTCAAGCACCTTATCACCGATGCCAACATTTTCAAAGCAGTACAACAATTTTTTGTGTGACATTTTGTCGAAAGCCCTATAGCAAAATCCAACTAAATTAAATGGTATGGGTTATTTTCCTCGACAGCATTAGTCCAGAAATCCAGACAGCGTAATAATTGAATTACAGCTAACCTTCCAGGCAAGAAACCAAACTGGTTTGTAAAAATGCAATACTCTGCCAAATAACTTCTAATTTGCCTAGCTATGAGTTTCTCAAGAACCTTGTATGCAACACACGTTAATGAAATAGGCCTATGGTTTAAAATCACGGAGGGGTCATCTTTCTTAAAGACTGGGGTAACGATGGCTCTATGCCAATCGTCAGGGAGGAGACCGTCATTAATGGATCTTCGGAATATTAAAGTAAGAGGTTCTTCCAGACAAAAGGCAAGATTAACAAAGACAATTGCTGGTAATTTATCTGGGCCCGCTGCACCTTTGGCATTCAAAGATTTTATAGCCAGTATAACCTCTGATTTGGTTATACTGATGGTTTTTAGGCATGACTTAGTTGTGTTAACGTTACATTCTGGTAAGTTACCATCGTCCAATGTATACACACTTGCAAAGTGGTTATTGAAAAGGTCTGACTGCACCTGGGGATCGACAATAGTAGAATCCTCATAAATAATCGCTGGAATAGGTCGTTTTTGGTTCAATATTCGACGTATATACCGGTGGAAAACACATATATTCTTAGAATTAACGATTTTATGCTCGTTGGCCTAAGCCACCTTACGTACACAAATCTCGTAGTCCTTACAGCACTTTTTATAATTAATTAAGTCCAATTGTAGAGTACTTTTTTCCATTTGCGCCAGCATTTGCGTTTTTTTCTAGATAACTTTTTAACAGTTTTATTTATGAACTGATTGTCTGTACATTTAAAATTAAAATTCGAATTCATAACAGTTGTTCGAAAGGAGGAGCAAATATCAAGAACCTGATTAAGTTTACCAAGGGATGCTGTCCATAAATCATTAATACTCATTTTGCTCGTAAGAAGAGCAGGCCAACTAACCACATTTAACAATGTTGCGGCTAAATCATAATTAATAGCAGTGAAGCTTTTATCGCGTCTCGCGATGGCATCTGGCGTAGTATCAATAATTACTGCTTGCTGCATTGTTCGACCGCTCCTTTTTTCATACCCACGACGCTGCCTAACTTGCATTACCTCAAAAGGCTTTGAACTTAACTTACCTGCTCGCGTGTGTGACGTAATTTTTCGCTCGTCGTTTAGCGTAACTTTGCGTCATCACCTGTTGTCTTAACCTGAAATAAATAAACAAATAAACTACTTACATGTTTAATATTAATATTATGGCTTTTCTTGTTGATTTATGCCAATTTCATCCCTTGAGTGCGTAGCAAACAGCGGGGGAGGTGTTGATTAAAAAGTCTATGGGATTCTGCTTTTGAGGTCCCGGGTTCAAGGCAGGGTTTCAAGTTAACGTTAAGAAACAAAATTCAAAAAGTGCACTACGAAATATTCAATACCTTAGCGAATTGGTAAAAATGACCACACTTGACACGACGAGTAGTTTAGCAAAAGATTTAATTAGGCTATAACAAGTTATACATATATTCGAGCTAGTATAATTACAAAAATTAAAACAGCAAAGGGAGTTAATTTTTCACAAGATCATGGCAACTACTCAAGTCATCATTCGGAAGAATTACAACCCTCGTGCATGGGTTGAAGGTTCAACAACACGGCAGGCGTTTTTTTTTTTAGCATTACTCCAAAGTTAGTCGTGGTGAAACACCAAAATGAACATGGGCCAGTAACGGTTGTTACGGGTCCTCTCGTTACGGGCTTCGGATTTAGCTTACACAGACGTCACGTGACGGAATAAGTGAGTACGTGCAGTTGCACGGTTTTGGA